>CM032624.1:38182078-38187078 GCA_019097785.1 Fraxinus excelsior | reverse complement strand
ATCGAACATTCATTGAATAGCATTATTGATGTTAGATTTGAGTTTTCCAGTTAGACTCATATTACGTCAGGCGCAGACCGTACCACTGAACGTTTAGTCGCACCACTTGGAACACCAGACTACGACACCCTGCACACTGATTCCACGAAGGGAAATGAGATCTAGATAATTGATTCTAGCATAATTCCTTCTTAGGAATGACACGCACAGATGCAAAAGAAATTAAACGTATGCCAAAAGTGTTAGACGAAAAAAAGAGTAACAATATTTCCATTTATTCATCAAGAAGAGCATGCACCTTTTTGAGCCAAATTGATTTTCCTTTGATACCTAACATAATGCATTAAAGGATCCTTGAACAAGAATAGATTGGTCTGAAAAATCCTTAACAAAGACGTCTACAAGGACAGTTCTATTTTTTCCATAGAAATATATTCGTTCAAGAAGAGCTCCAGAAGATGTTGATCGTAAATGAGAAGATCGGTTACGTAGAAAGACGAAAGATAGATTCGTATTCACATACATGAGAATTATTTAATGAAGAAGAATAATCTTTGATTCCTTTTGGATGGTCGAATAGGCTAAACCCCTCTTAATGTCTTTTTGAGCAAGAGCTAAAGTAGCTCCTAATAATACTGTTATTATTCCTATGAACGAGATTAAATTCATTATGTAAGGTATAACTATAAAAAGAGGAAGAAGGCGAGCTACACAAAAAATTGGTAGCAGCATGTATAAGAGCCGAAATAGGAGTAGGTCCCTCCATAGCATCAAGTAACCATACATGAAGGGAAAATTGTGCAGATTTAGCAACTGCACCAGTAAATAATAGTGCAGCACACAAAGTAACAAATGAAGAATTGACTTCATTATTATAAATCAAGTTATTTAATATTTCGAATAAATCCCTAAATTCGAAACTACATGTTATCCAATAAAAACCTAAAATTCCTAATAATAAACCAAAATCCCCTACACGATTAGTTATAAACGCTTTTTGACAAGCATTTGCCGCAAGAGGTCGTGTGAACCAAAACCCTATTAATAGATAGGAACACATTCCAACCAATTCCCAAAAAATATAAATTTGTATCAAATTGGAACTAGTAACTAATCCTAACATGGAAGTACTGAAAAAACTCATATAAGCAAAAAATCTCAAGTATCCTTGATCATGAGCCATATAATTATCACTATAAATAAGAATCATAATTCCAACAGTATTGATTAACATTGACATAATAGAAATAAGTGGATCAATCAAGTAGCCGAATTCTAAAGAAAAATCATTATTGATAGTCCAAGACCATACATATTGATAGATACAACTACTATTTATTTGTTGAATTGACAGATTAATTGAAAAAATCATGACTATACTTACCAATAAAATACTCGGAAAGGCCCACATACGACGAATATTTTTTGTTGCCGTCGGAAAAAGAAGAAGTCCGACTCCTATTAACATAGGAACTGAAAGTGGAACAAAATGTATGATCCATGCATATTGATATGTCTGTTCCATAAAAAAAGTTTTTTAATTAATTGTTTCCGATTCACCGGATCTTACCTCTTTTGAAAGAAATCAATAAAAAAATCAAGATATGCACTAATTTAAAGATAATTTTCTAATTTTTTATTCTTCCTTATTCTACTAAATATTCCAAATATTCAAATCAAGAAGTTACAATTGGTCAAATCATATAAAAGAAAAAGATTAATTACTAGTCTTTGAAAATTCAATGCAAATTAGCCGTATTTTTACCGAGTTTGACTAGTTAATAGAAAAAAAAAATCTTCTTCTTTTTTTATATTTTTAGTAATATTTTACGTCATTTTCACATATCTCTACCCTATCTATTTTTTTTCTTTTTATTTTATAACGAAAATATTTTCTAGAAAAGAAATTCCTAATGAATAGGAAAGTACGGATTCATTTTGAATAATATATGTCTTTCACATCTAGCTATAACAATGAGTCATCTCTTAATTTTTATTTAAATGGCAGTTTCAAAAAAAAACGTACTTCTGCATCAAAAACGCGTATTCGTAAAAATATTTGGAAAAGGAAGGGATATGGGACAGCGTTAAAAGCATTTTCCTTAGAAAAATCTCTTTCTACCGGAAATTCAAAAAGTTTTTTTGTGCGAAAAAAAAAAGTAATAAAACGTTGGAGTAATATGAATTGACTTGACTCAAAAATTGACTCGTTTCAAAAATCAAATTAATGAATTTCATTTCATATTGATTAACTCAATAGGTAATGGAATTCGCTCTGCTCTTAAAATATGGAGAATAAGAATTCTTCTGTTTACCTTACTCAATTCAACTCAATTCAATTCAAAAAAGAAAAAATAATTTCTTTTTGTTGACAAAAGAATAAACAAAAGATAATCCATTTTATTTTTAGTCTATTTTCTCATTTCCGAGGCGGGGAGTCTTATTTTCCCCATCGACCTATTTGTTACAATAATAAAACTTTTTATTTTTTCTCTATATCCACTTTTTCTCTCTATCTATAGAAGAGCAAATAGAAAATCTTGAATCTTTAGTTACTAAAATCATTGAAACTAATTGATTAAAATTTTAAACTCTTTTGTGTAACTTTCTGACTTTTTGATTTTCTCTGAATTCCTATATACACTCCCATATATCTCTCGCGATCAACCCAATCAAGAAAATCAAAAACACTTAGTGAAGAAAGTCTGGATAAATAATGTATCAATTTTGAGTGATCCAAAGTAGGTTTTTTCTTTTGGACTCATTAAGAAAATGGATTTTTTTAGTTCTATCCTATTAATGGATAATACAACTATCCAGTTTTAAAGAGTTCAAGTTGACGAGAGTATAAAATACACGAAAATCTTAAGAAAACTAAGGCCCTAAACTAAAATCATGAACCTTCAAATACCTATTTGAACTAAATCCATTTGAATCTTTCCTAAAAAAAATATTGCAACCAATTGAATGCTTAAATCTAGACGATTGTTTATTCATAGGCTATTATGAGTTCAAGACAAGTCGCTATGGTGAAATTGGTAGACACGCTGCTCTTAGGAAGCAGTGCTAGAGCATCTCGGTTCGAGTCCGAGTAGCAGCACGCCATCTTCTAAAAAACTAAATAGATCCTATAATGAATTCAATTCCTGATTTCTTGTAATTAAAGAACTCCTCTTTTTTAAGATTTTTATGATGTTTTCAACCTTAGAGCATATATTAACTCATATTTCTTTTTCGATCGTTTCAATTGTAATTACAATTCATTTGATAACCCTTTTTTCGATGAAATCATAAAACTCTACGATTCATCAGAAAAGGGCATGATAATGACTTTTTCCTGTATAATAGGATTATTAGTTACTCGTTAGATATATTCGGGACATTTTCCACTAAGTAATTTATATGAATCATTAATCTTCCTTTCATGGAGTTTCTCCCTTATTCATATAGATACGTATTTCAAAAAAAATCAAAATATTTTAAGTGCAATAATCGGCCCAAGTGCTATTTTTACCCAAGGCTTTGCTACTTCAGGTATTTTAACTGAAATACACAAATCTGCAATATTAGTACCTGCTCTTCAATCCGAGTGATTAATAATGCACGTAAGTATGATGATATTGGGCTATGCAGCCCTTTTATGTGGATCATTATTATCAGTAGCACTTCTAGTCATTGCAAACAGAAAGAATTTTTTTACAAGTAATCATTTATTAAATTTAAATGGGTCATTTTTTGTTGGTGAAATCGAATACATGAATGAAATAAGAAATGTTTTACAAAATACTTCTTTTTTTCTTCGAAGAATTATTGCAGGTCGCAATTTATTCAACAATTGGATTATTGGAGTTATCGGGTTATTAGTCTAGGATTTATCTTTTAACCATAGGGATACTTTCTGGAGCAGTATGGGCTAACGAAGCATGGGGATCATATTGGAATTGGGACCCAAAGGAAACTTGGGCATTTATTAATTGGATCGTATTCGCGATTTATTTACATATTCGAACCAATATAAAATGGAAGGGTATAAATTCCGCAATTGTGGCGTCTATTGGCTTTCTTATAATTTGGATTTGCTATTTTGGGGTCCATCTATTAGGAATAGGGCTACATAGTTATGGTTCATTTACATTAACATCTAATTGAATTCAAAAGGATTCAAAAAAGACTCTTACGAATACGAATAGAAAAGTGCACAGTGCATATGAGATAAAAAAAAAAACTTTGTATGGACTGATGAGAACCCTCTAAATCAAATATTGTAGTGATTCACAGGGTTCGCGCTGATTCAAATTCATTTTTTTTTTACTTAACTTAAAAAAAGAAGAAAAAGCCTTCTTTTTTTCATTGTACAACGAAGGATTAAAAAAAGTCATAGGATTTTTTTATTCATCAAGACTATCTATAAAAAGAATTAAATAGAATAACTTCAACCTTGTCAACTGATAGTGAAAGAACAAAATTGGGGTACATACCAATACCTAGTATGGGTAAAAAGATAGAGATTGAAAGAAATAACTCTCGCTGTCCAGAATCAAAAAAATAAGAGTTTGGAGCATTAAATATCTTGTATCCATAGAACATCTGGCGTGACATAGATAATGAATAAATAGGAGTTAATATCATTCCAATTGCCATTACAAAAGTAATTAGTATTTTTGGCATTAAAAGGTATTTTTGACTGGTAATTAGTCCAAAAAATACTATTAATTCGGCAACAAAACCACTCATACCTGGTAATGCAAGGGAGGCCATCGAAAAGCTACTGAACATCGTGAATATTTTTGGCATTGGGATAGCTATTCCACCCATTTCGTCAAGATAAACAAGACGTATTCTATCATAAGTCGTTCCTGCCAAGAAAAAAAGTGCAGCACCAATAAATCCATGACTGATTATTTGTAAAAGGGCTCCATTGAGCCCTGTATCGGTGATAGAACCAATTCCTATAATTATGAAACCCATATGAGATACAGAGGAATAGGCTATTCTTTTTT
>CM032624.1:37962078-38169578 GCA_019097785.1 Fraxinus excelsior | reverse complement strand
CATTGTGCCTTTTCTTGTCCTTTGAAGCTCGCTTATAAGAAAAATGACTCTATACTTGTTCATCACACTGAAGCTTTCTTGAACAGTATTCTAAAGAGAGTGAGAGGTAGAGGATCCCATTACTCTCATGGCAATCTCAGCTATCATTGAAGAGTAGAGCCAACCCATCAATAGTTGGCCTATAGACATCCATTTAGCATACTCGGCATTAGGTACCATTTCAACTGTAACATCAGTAGCACCGGTATTCTGTGTTGCCAGAAACTTAGCTGGGCAAAACCATGTTCTTCCACAACAAGAAATTGTTCGTATCAAGTTTCACTGGAGGTACTTGTGTGAGACTGATTCTAAACACTAGTGACTCTGATTTCCTCCCATCATTGAAGGCATCATAGTGTTTGATTCTGGCTGAGCAGATTGGGTGTTCATGTTTGATTCGGTATTAGCCATTTGGCTCTGATACCAAGTTAAAATTTAGAATAAAAAATGACTGAAATTATGAAGAAGAGAATTAGGGATAATATTGATCAAAAACTTAATAATGATTTACAATGTGATTGATACATTATATAGAGGTATTTTGGAGTGGTGAGCAAGCAAGTAATAACAGATAACATGTGGTAGAAACCGTGAGAGAATAATTACAGTTACAACCAATATCCATCACACTATAGGTGCACATTAGCACACATCAGTATCAAGTATGACTAGGCAAAGGAACAAGTGAACCATGGCTGCTATCCCAGCCGATATGTTGCAATCCCAGTTGATATGTGTACAATTTTAACAAACAGTCACCCTTGAACATTGAAAAATTACTTGAATCTTGTTAATCACTATTCTTTTTCAATTCATGTTACATGGATTTAGATGATTGGAATGAGATATGGTTCAATCCCAATAGCTAGTGTGAATATGTGACCCAAACTTCAATGTTGATTTTGTGTTTTGATTGTAAATTAGGTTAAAGAATGAACAAAGTTTACAATTGAAGTTTGGAACAGGGTTTACAATTGAAGTTTGGCACAGGGTGCTTTGGCGCCCAAATGGGGTGCCTAGGCGCCAATCGAGATGAAAAATTGGATTATTCAAAACTCAAAGTTGGGGTGCTAATGGAAGCACCATATGCCGCTCACTTCCTACTCGAGCAACGATGCTATTCTTGGAAATATTGTTTCCTTATTTTTGGCTCGTTTCTTATCCTCTTTCCAACCATAACATATTCTTTTGGGTCATATATATAGTCCACGTGATTTCTTGCTTTCATATGACTTTTGAGAGTTAGAATTATATTAGATACACATTATACTCTTTGTATTTCTCTCCATTATTAATAAAATCTTCATTCCTTTGCCATATTATTGTGTTCTCCTTATATTGTGATCTCTACTTCAATTGTGTCATTTATCTCACTCATTATTAACAAGCGGTTTTTTTCGTCGATTACATAGTCCTTGTCAATTTGCTAACACCTAGAAAGTGAAGACCCCAAATTAAACTCTAACAGTATAGAAGTCAACTCTAAATCCTTTTGAATTCTTAAAATATATTGATTACTCGAAGATACTGTATTACCCTGCTAGATATATAAATGAAATTTTCTATTTCTCATTTGCTTTCGGTACACTACAAATTCGATAGAAAGAGAGTATTATTTTTCTTGATTCAGACGAAAAAAGAGAAAATTTGAGTTTTATGTTTGTGATTTTGGGTTGGAGATGATAGAGATAGGCACTTTATTTTTGTGTTTATCTTACACTTTGCACTTGCGAGAATATGCTTTGGTTCTTTATTTATTTTTTGTCCTGAAAAGAAAAGAAAAGAAAAGAAATTGATGAAATTGGATTGACCAATGGATCAATGCAATGCAATTTGGTTAATGGCCCCACTTTGTGCAGATATTTGTCAACTTGTTTTTAATTTTGACTTAATTATATGAATTTGAGTTAATTAAAAAGATGATTTTTTTTCCCAGTTTGAAAGGTTGTTCTAAACACAAGACATAAGAATTGGCGTTTTGTCTTTGGAAAAAACAAGTGTTTGCTGTGGTTTTCGCTCAAGTGAATATTTTAGAAATGTATGGTAATTGGATGTACCATGAATAATGATTCATGTTCTATAAATAATGAGTTAATTGACAATTTAGCATTCAAATGAGAATTGTGATTTTTGAATATATGATTTGTGAATATGTCATTTGGGAATTTATTATTCATGTTTAGGAATTTAGGTTTTAGGGTTAAAAAAATTCAATTGAGGCTGCGTGATTTAGGAATTTAGGGCGCAGAGTTTAAGGTTTAGGGTTAATAAATGTCATCGATATTACGATCGTTGATTGTTGACGATCAACGGTCAACATTAAAAGTCCGCCCTAGCTGAATTTTAACTCTGGATTCGCCCACGACGTAGACCCCTTTGATAACTTTTAGAACTCTACCTTCAATAGTGTACATATATCCTTTTGAATTAAGAGTATTTAAAGAGATAAGATTTTTCTTCAGATTTGGAACATGTCTCACTGCATCAAACTATCCCATCTAACATATTTGTTTTAACCCGACCAATACCAACTATCCAACAATGTTTATTATTACTGGCATCACAACACCTTTTGAAATTTCTTTATATGTTGAAAATAATTCCCGATTAGATAATATGAATAGTACAAACTGTATTCAAAATCCAAGTCCCATCAGGTTTGGAGTAGTAAGACACAAGTAGAAGCTGACATTCATCAGCATCGTTGATGGTTAAAAACAGCTTGTCCAAAAAGGTCATGGACACAGATTTTAGCTGGCATTCATCAGCATCATTGTACGCAGAACTTTATGCAAAGTCTGTTGCCCGAGGAAAGGCCTCAAATCGTGCTTGGGCTTGTATCCTATGATGTTTGCTGAAGCAGGTTCCATATGTAGTTCAAAATATTTGTTTGTGACAACTTGGAAGTTGACTTACCATGAAGGGCCTGATTCTGCAAATTTATTTGAAATGGAGACTTATTTGACTACGAGATATTTCTTCTGCAAGACAAAAAGGAAATTGAACGTGATTTTACGATCTCAACTGCACCATTTCAACTGGTTAATTTTACATGTGATCAAATCCTTCATTTTCCCGATAAAACCTAGCATCTGTTCTAGTTTCAGCGGCATGAATCTCTGTATGTAGATATTGTACATTATGTTAGGCAAACATATTGTATAGGAGTTCATATACTGAAACATACATTTCATTGTAGCTTAACAATGTATTAGTAGTATATAGAGATGAATACGAGGAAAAAATAAATACTGAAATTTCTGGTCAGTTTATCTGTTGTTATTTTCTTTGAATTTCCCTCCACTTATTCTCTTCATTTCTGATTCTTATGTAATATTTTGGGAATAAAACTTAGTCTTTTGGTGTTGAGTAGGACCTGCTCTGGTTGGGAATAGATGTAAACTGAACGTGAAAAGTGGAAAAACTACACAAATTTTAGTACTTTCTAATCAGTATTTCAGTAAGTTCTAAAATTAGTCTTGGTGTTAAATAACACTTTGATGGCGTGCTGTGCAGCCATGACCCAGTAACTTCTTAAGCCCGCTTAGTTAATTTCTTTACAGTGGAGAATGGTGGAGGCTGCCGACTGCTGTGGTGGCTGGAGAGTGGAACTGTGATTTTGAAGGCTGGAGTGGCTGGCTAGGCTGTAGGTGAGTGGAGGCTAGAGCAGGCGAGCCGCGAACAACGAAGCTTCCGCTTTGCCCGCGCCTGTGGGCTGTGAGTGTGTGAGTTTTTGGGCTTCCTTGGGTAGGGCTGTGGTTTTGGTCTTGTGGAATGTGGAGGGCCGGAGGCTAGACGGGTGGGTCTGGAGTCTGGACTGCTGCGCTGGGCTAGAGGAACTCCCAGGCTTCAATTTTTTCCTTTTGGGCTGGGCCGCTGGACTGGAGTCACTATTATCAAGTATGTATTCATTTTTTTATGTTTTTGTTAATTTTTTATTATTATTGTTAATTGCTATTATTATTAATGAATCACGAATTTATGATAAGTGAGAATTTAAGTGATGGGTACAGCCCCTGGATTGTATGTTTCTGATTTTATATATATATATTTCAGTTTTTGTTATTTGTTATTAATGAATTATGATAAATGAGAATTTAAGTGATGGATGCAGCCCCTGGTTTCACGGATCACAGGTTTGGCTCCCGAGATTCAACGCCTCAAGACTGCCCTCACCTCATTCTGTGGTCGGCAAACCCGAACAACTGGCATACACGCATGCTATGAATAGGATGTAAAGGAGTATACTTGCATATGATCATATATCATTAATGCACAAATGGTAAGATAGATCTTGCGCCTAGCTGTAAGCGTGATTGTCGTGCCGAATGGGGAGCTAAGCATTCTCACTATGTGACATTCTCCTTCATTCAAATTTGCTTACGTCTTCGTAGCGAGAAGAGAGATTCTCATCCATACGCATCCGTCTCATTGCAAGGATAACAACGGCACCACTCCAAATGGACAGGCCTCCAATCCTGCAGTAACTCGTACTTGCCGCATTTAACACCAACCTTCACCCTCCGCCCCTCTAAGCATTGGTTCCTCGGATGCATGGCCTTCAAACCGTAGTGCCTCAATGCATGTCTAATTGTGTCATGCACGGTGCGCTCTTCAAAAACTCCTTGAAATGCACCTTGGCAATTGCGTAACACTGCCCTCTTCATCCTTCTTCCCTACAGCTTCCTTCATCGTGTCCCGCCAGCTTGCCGATAGATCCGTGGCCCAAAATCTTTTCTCCGCAAGAACACACGACATTGTCCAATAACAACATCGCATGCTCGAGCGATCCCGCTTTGATACCAACTTTCACAGATCGCAGGTTTGGCTCCCTAGGTTCAACGCCTCAAGACTGCCCTCACCTCATTCTGTGGTCGGCAAGCCCGAACAACTGGCATACACACATGCTATGAGTAGGATAAAATGGAGAATACCTGCATATAATCATATATCATTAGTGCACTGTTGGTAAGATAGGCATCGCACCTAGCTATTAGCGTGCTTGCCGTGCCGAATGGGAAGCTAAGCATTCTCACTACGTGACATTCTCCTCCATTCGAATTCGCTTACGTCCTCGTAGCGAGAAGAGAGTTTCGCATCAACACGCATCCATCTCGTTGTAAGGATAACAACGGTACCATTTCATATGAACAGGCCTCCAAATCTGTAGTAACTCGTACTTGTCGCCTCCGACACCAACCATCACCCTCCGCCCCTCTGAGCATTGGTTTATCGAGTGGACGGTCTCCAAACCGCAGCGCCTTAACGCATGTCGAATTGTGCCCTACATGATGCACTCTTCGAAAACTCCTTGAAAGGCACATTGGCAATTGCGTAACGTTGTCCTCTTCATCCTTCCTTCGTCGTGTCCCGCCAGCTTGCCAACACGATCCGTGGCCGAAAATCTTTTCTCCGCAAGAACACACGACATTGTCCAATAGCAACACCGCATGCTCGAGTGGTCCCGCTCTAATACCAACTTTCACGGATCGCAGGTTTGGCTCCCGAGGTTCAACGCCTCAAGACTGCCCTCACCTCATTCTGTGGCCGACAAGCCCGAAATACTAGCATACACGCATGCTATGAGTAGGATATAAGGAAGAATACATGCATGTGATCATATAGTGGTGGCAATGGGCCGAGCCGAGCCAGCTCGGCCCATGCCAAGACGAGCTCGGCTCGTGCTCGCACGAGCCGAGCTCGTGGCTCGTTACCTAAGCTCGGCTCGTGCCCGAGCTCGCCGACCGCTCGACTCAGCTCGTGTTTTTTTTTTTTTTTTTTTTACACATAACATACCGACACTAATTTAATTGTAAAAGATATATATATATACACATTTTGTGATTAATTTCTAAATATACATTTTCAAAAAAATTTATAATTTTTTTTAAAAATAAGAACAAAAATTATTTTGTTGAGTTACTAAGTTACTTGAGTAATAATATAATATATTTTTTGTTTACCATTTTATACTTAAACTTAAAAATAATATATATTTAAAGTATAAACATATTTTATAAACCATTTTTTAAATATACATTTTTCAAAACATTTTTATTTTTTATAAATAAAAAAATAAAGATGGACCATCCTCCTTTATCCGGGCTTGGGACCGGCTACTTCAATTTTTAGTAGGCGGAATTAAAAATTGTACACGAACAACTTGTTACGTGTACAATTTTTTAAAAAATATTATAAATGTATGAAAATTAAATTTTGTGATGATTATGGTGAAATTAAATATCACTTACTTGGTTACAGGCAATTTCGACATATTTATCTTGAATTCGATAACTAGCATCTTCCCAATCTTTCACGCACATTAACGCTTCCAAAATATCTTCTTTGAGTCGACTCCTGACCTCAAAGAGAACCCTCTTTCCTGCACTAAAAGCAGACTCCGAAGCTACAGTGCTAACAGGAGGTGTTAGTAGATCTTTTGCCATTGCAGAAACTACTGGCCATCGACGTTCATTATCTCGCCAAAATTTAATTACCTCTTCTGAATTTTTCTTAACTTCTTTGTTAGTAGGCAAAGTATGACGAAAGTAATCGATTAATTCAGATGGCAACGCATTTGGACTATTACTCGAAGTTTGAGTACATGCAGTGGATGACAAACTACTACTACCACCACCAGATGAACCACATGCATATGCAAATGAATTAAATCTATATGAGTTCATGCTTTCGAATAAATCTAAAATTACATCGTCGTCATCCGTTGGATTAGTGGGAGGAGTAGATATAGGTACACAAGTAATATTTGTACCCATTCGTGAAGCATATAATTCGTACATTTCACGTAATGTTTCTTCCAAATTCCTATAAGTAATAGGTGTACTAAAAGTTAAATAATTTGAAATTTTATCAATTACAAATTTAGTACCCGATAAATTAAATCGGGGGTCCATGACGCATGCTAAAGGAAATAACATAGGTAATTCTTCCCAATATTTTCTGAATTTTAATTCCATGGAATATATAACTGCATGAAAATCGGGGTCATTTTGAAATCGACGAAAAGTCTTAGCAATTGCATAAAGACGTTCAAGAACCATACAACTTGTAGGATAATAAACGCCAGACAATATATTTGTAGAATCATAAAATGTGGACAAAAAATGTTTTATTTTAAGAACTATATTCCAATCGGTTTCATTCAAAATAGTTTCGTCTTCATCTCTAACATGCTATTGTTATAAAATTCAGTAATTAAATGTTCGAAACCTTCACATGATTTTAATAATAAGTAAGTGGAATTCCATCTATGGCCTACGTCAGTAATAAATGTTTTTGTATTTGTCATTCCATTTTCTGAACAAAATTCTTCAAATGCTTGTTTTCGACTAGGTGTAATCGTGATATATATAAGTTCACTCCTAATTCAGTCAATTTCATCCTTAACATATTTTAAACCGTCTTGTACTACTAAATTAAAAATATGACATACACATCGAATATGAAATAAATAACCACCAAAATCGGGTTGAAGTACTCTATGCAATTTATCGATAACAACTTTATTTACGGTAGCATTGTCGAAAGTAAAAGAACGAATTTTGCTCTCGCATTTATACTCTTTAACTATATTTATGATAGCATTAAATATAGTTTGGGCGTTGTGTGGGTACTCAACAATTTTAAAAGCAATAATTGTTTTATGCATAACCCAAAGTGGGTCTATATAGTGTGCAGTTGCAGCAATGTAACATCTCTTATTAATATATTCCCACATATCAGAAGTTAAAGATATCACACCCCCGTATTTCTCTAAATCATTTATCAATAGTTGTTTTGCATGAAGAAAATATTTAATTGTATCAGCACGGAGAGTATTTCGACTTACCCCAACGTACCTCGGCTGAAGATATGTTTTGACGTAGTTCACGAAATGTTGGTTGTCCGCTATTGCTAGTGGCAACTCAGACGCGGTAACAAACTTCACCATTCCCGTTCGAGCTTCCTCCTCTGAATACATCCATGTAGAAAGTGGTGTAGTACCACTGGCGCCTGGAGAACCAAACTGTAGTTGAGTTTGACCAGCTGGAAGAAACCCATGTTTGGTCACACATGCTTTGTAGTGACGATTGAGGTGGGTAGTTCCAATGCCTCTTTGCCATGCCAGTCGTTGTTGGCAGTATTTACATACTGCTTTGGTTTCGGGGATTCCATCGACCAAACGACCGGTTTGAACCAATTTAAAATGGTCCCAAGATTTTGCCTTGTTCTTCCCCTTTCTTTTCCCTCTTGCATCGAGAATATTTGACGTAGGCTCTTCATTTTGTTCCAAATCAATTGGAACACTAGGATCAACGTCAACGTCATCCAAATCAATTGGACGACTACCTTCATGAACGTCGTAATCTTCAATATTTTCTGGAATTGGTAATTCATTGAGACCGGAGAATTCATTCCCAAATTGATTTTGGGCAGGTGTTTGTATTTCGTTCTCCATACCGAACAAGTTTTCAACAAATGATCGTGAATCCATTTGTTAAGAATAATAGAAATTGAATATAGAAATGTAGAAGATGATTATAGAATGAATGAATGATATATTGATATTGTTGATAAATAAATGGAGATTTGAGAATGTAAATTGTATAGAGTAGAGAATGAGAGAATATAGATTGATATTGGTGGAAAACAAAAGTTTGATTTAGGTAGGTATTTATAGAAAAATAAAAAATAAAATAAAATAAAATTCGGGGACCAAAACGGTCACTGAATAAATTCAGTGACCGTTCTGGTCAATAAATTCAGTGACCAAAACGGTCACTGAATAGTTGAATTCAGTGACCGTTCTGGTCACTGAATTTAATTTCTCATTTAATTTTTTTTTATTCCGTGGACGAGCCACGAGCCGCTCGGCTCGTGGCTCGTCAATTTTTTTTTTTTTTTTTATAATAACCCACGAGCCGGCTCGTGGGCTCGTCTTGGACTCGTTTTTTTACGAGCCCGAGCGGCTCGTGGGCGTGAATAGTACGAGCCGAGCGGGGAGCGGCTCGTGGCTCGTCAATTTTTTTTTTTTTTATAATAACCCACGAGCCGGCTCGTGGGCTCGTCTTGGACTCGTTTTTTTACGAGCCCGAGCGGCTCGTGGGCGTGAATAGTACGAGCCGAGCGGGCGAGCTGACGAGCCGCTCGGCTCAATTGCCACCTCTTCATTGTAAGGATAACAACGGCACCATTTCATATGAACAGGCCTCCAAATCTGTAGTAACTCGTACTTGTCTCCTCCGACACCAACCATCACCCTCCGCCCCTCTGAGCATTGGTTTATCGGGTGGACGGTCTCCAAACCGCAGCGCCTCAACGCATGTCGAATTGTGCCCTACATGATGCACTCTTCGAAAACTCCTTGAAAGGCACATTGGCAATTGCGTAACGTTGTCCTCTTCATCCTTCCTTCGTCGTGTCCCGCCAGCTTGCCAACACGATCCGTGGCCGAAAATCTTTTCTCCGCAAGAACACACGACATTGTCCAATAGCAACACCGCATGCTCGAGTGGTCCCGCTCTAATACCAACTTTCACGGATCGCAGGTTTGGCTCCCGAGGTTTAACGCCTCAAGACTGCCCTCACCTCATTCTGTGGCCGGCAAGCCCGAAATACTGGCATACACGCATGCTATGAGTAGGATATAAGGGAGAATACATGCATGTGATCATATATCATTAGTGCACCAATGGTAAGATAGGCATCGCGTCTAGCTGTTAGAGTGCTTGCCGTGCCAAATAGAGAGCTAAGCATTCTCACAGCGTAACACTTGGACTGTATATTTCTATTTTTGTATTCTTTTTTTTCAGTTTTTGTGAATTTGTTATTTGCTATTAATGAATTGTGAATTTATGATAAACGAGAATTTAAGTGATGGGTACAGCCCTGGACTATATATTTCTATTTTTGTATTCTTTTTTTCTTTTTTTGTTAATGTGTTTGTGTATTGTGATTTGGAAATTTAGGGTTTTAGGAAATTAGGATTTAGGGATAAGTGAAAAGTCTTCGGCGTGAAGATGTTTGGCTCAATTAGGATTTAGGGATAAGTGAAGAGTCTACGGTCATCGGTCAACGGTCACGGGTCAACAGTCACAGGTCAACGATCTCCGTCCGTGCTGAGTCCCATTCCCGAATTCGCCCCTGCTCATAGATCCATGCTGAGTCATGTCAACCTGAATTTAAAATGGACATGCGGAAACGACTCATAATAATGAAGATACCTGTGGTTGTTACTCATTATCATGTCCACTGAAAATATATATGTTCGTGCATTGCTTGTTGAAAACTCTAATGAATAGTTCTTGCCCCTGTTGGCCATTGCTGGATATAGGTAATTTGTTCTAATGCCATGATAAAAATATAAATGAAGAAGCTTTCCTGCATAAAACTAAAGTATAGAAAAACATTTGGAAGGACTAGAGGAACACAAAATTCACAGGCAGTTCCATAAATTTGCAATAATTTTACATCATCTTAAAACGATCCGAGTATGTTACACTTTGTTCATCAAATTCACTTTCCAGGGACAAAGTTTGTGGCATAGGACCAAGCATTGTTGTTAACAGGGTCTGCAAGGTGGGCAACAAGGTTTTCCAATGGACCCTTTTTGGTTACAATTGTCTAGACGAAGAATCTGAACATGGAGAACATGGCAAGTCTACGTTCTTAATCTCCTTCACCTTGAGCTCTGCAAAAGCCTCGGGATCATCGGCAAGACCCAAGGGGTTGAAGCTTCCACCAGGGTAAAGTGGGTCGACAACCTCACCTAGTGGCCACCGGCAACACAGTAGCCCTCAACAGCTCCCATCAAGATAACTTGGCAAGCCCAGATGGCCAAAATGCTTTTGGCATGGATCAAGCTTGGGTTTCCCAAGTAGTCGAGTCCTTCCTCGCTGAAGATATGCATACCAGCCTGAACCATACAGCCTCACCAAACTTGACACCGTTTGCGGGCCAAGAGCTCGAGAAAAACACATCCAAGAGCTCCAAGCTAGAGGTGTCAAGACGGACGGGTCGGTCAGACTCGTAAAAATCGGTCCGGATCGACCCGAGACCGCGAGCCGACCCGTGACCCGAGCAGACGATTCACGGGCCAAAAAAGGTATGACCCACAAGTTTTGCGGGTTTAGGCTTCACGGGTATCGGTTAACCCGCTGGCCCGTGAAAAAAAATTCAAAAAATTTTGAAAAAAATAGGGGATGTGCTTATGCTATAAAAATTTTGATAATAGTAATTAGACATGCATTTAGTTGTTATTTGTTTAAGTTAAATTTAACTTTGCAAAGTTATAAATAATTCATGTAACATTTAACCCCTATTTAAGTTAAATTATTGTAGAATGAAAATGAAAAATATAGTCGTTATTGGGGCCCACACAAGGATAGAAGATTTGAATTTAAATGTTGATTTGATGGATAACGGTCATATTGTTTATTTTGATGAGATAATAATGTAGATCAAACGAGGCCTAAATTTGAATTCTATGTAAAAATTTCTTGATATAATTATGAATTTATCATTTTGTTCAATTCTTAGTTTACATTTAACAAAAAATTCATACAATCATACGGGTCAAACCGGAACGAACCGCGACCCATGACCCGCATGGGCTCGACGCGGATGGGTCAGAGGATGGGCCTGGGTTGTAGTCCAAAATTGTGGGCCGACCCGTAACCGGCCCGAAACCCGCAATGGACTGACCTTTTTTCACGCAGGCCGTTATTGGGCTCACATGTAAGCGGGCCGACCCGGCCCGGACCACCCGAATTGACACCTCTACTCTAAGCATGGTCCATCTACAGTGGATCACTTCAAGCTCACGGTTCTTGGAGAATGTCTCGGGATCAACTGATAGGCCGGCAGTGTCCCAACCATAGTCACCAGGGAATTCACCGGTGAGGTAGCTTGGGGGTTCACCTGAGAATGGACCCAAATACTTAACGGGGTCAAGGCCATACCATAGGCTACCAAAGGAAACTGACTTGCTCACAGCCTTCCTCATTGAGATCCTCCCATTGCCAGTCATCTCAGGGGCAGATGGTGAGAGCTTCACGGCCTTACCGGCAAAAGATGGAGAAGAAAGAGCCATTGTAAAGGCAGCCATGGCTTAAGAAATGTTGACTGCTGATTGATGGTTGTGTTGAAAGGTTGTTTTAAGTGCTCAAAGAAGATAGGGAGGCGTGATTATTTAAAGAAGTGAAAGGAAATTTCCCTTATCTTCATTATATCTATATCTCTTTTTTGATTGGATCTCAATATCTCTTAGTTGTTGCCTCTGGCCACTTAGAAATTTGTAATCCATTGTTAAGGAATAGAATCACACATCAATAAAGATGAAAATATAAACTAATTTATAAGAGTTTGAGTTACTCTTCTTAATAATATTGATTTTTTAAGATGGAACCCCAAATCTTAATATAGTATCAGAGTCCATTAAGTTTCAATGAGCAATTCTATCACGATTAAGACTCAAAAAAATGAGCAAGTGGATTTCAAGATTAATCTGCTCAAACAAGCCACCATTTTGCAGGGGGCATGTTAGTGAATAAAACCCCACATCAAAAAAAGATGAAAACATAGACCAATTTACAAGGGTTTGGCCCAATCATTTTAATAAAGTTGACATTTTAAGATGGAACCCCAAATCTTAATATGGTATCAGATCCCATTAAATTTCAATGAGCAATTCGATTCGATTAAAACTCAAAAATGAGCAAACGAATTTCAAGATTGGTATGCTCAAACGAGCCACCATTTTGCAGATGACATGTTAAATGATAGAATCTCATATCGAATAAAGATGAAAATATAGACAAATTTATAAGGGTTTGGATTACTCCCCATAATAAGGTTAATCTTTTAAGATGGAACTCCAAATCCCCAAATCTTAATATCAAGCAGTTTTTCGGGATCTTAGCTGTGGCTCCAAACTAATTAAGGTGGATTGTCATGCCTTTGATATTATTGATTATGACAGTCAAATGTATCTTAAAAATGAGACTTTTTTTTTTTTTTACCTCGGAATCAAATGTGTGAAAAATATCTCCATTGGAGTATCAGAATGGGGTACTTTTAAGATATCCAAACGCTTTGATTAGTTAGTACTTAGTAGTTTAATTTGTCCCTCCAACATTTTCCTATTTTCCTTGTCCAGTGGATGTTCGCAGTTTAGCTATAAACACAAAATATGTTTCATTTATTCATTTAGTAGGTGTTAAAGCTTATAATGTTGGTTCATATTTGATTACTTTAATAGAAAATATGATGGAAAATGTTGTAAGAGAAGAATTAGGTTCATTGATAAGTATAATTTTTACACTTAATTAGGACCTAAAATAACGAAAATTAATAGTTCTGTGAAAATAGTGTATATAAGTGAGGAAGACAAGAGAGTCTCTCTGTGTATTCGTATATATAAAATCTGTACAATGGCAATAGCTTTATACTAGAAATAAGACAATAAAAAAAAGGATATTCTAATTAATCTTCCTGACTATCAGCTAATCACAATAACTACATCTATAATCACTCCTTATTCATAAAGCTAAAATGTCATGCCTGTAATTTCTCCTTTACACGATCATAGCAGATTATTAATTGTCAATTTTGATTTCTTTCCTTTAATACACCCCCTCAAGTTGGTGTGTGAATGTCGAGAACTCCCAACTTGCTGAGATGCGTTTTGAAAACAACTTGCCCCAATGGTTTCGTGAATATATCAGCAGTTTGTTGTCCCGTTTGCACATGTACTGTCTTAATTTCTCCACTTTGTATTCGTTCGCGTACTGTGTGACAATCCAATTCAATATGTTTGGTTCGTTCATGATATATCGGATTTGCTGCAATGTATATCGCTGCTTGATTATCACAAAATAATTTTGCTGGATCATTATGTTCAACTCTTAGATCTTCCAAGAGATACCTAATCCATGTGAGCTCACAAGTGGCAGCTGCCATAGCTCTGTATTCGGCTTCTGCAGAGGACCTGGACACTGTTGGTTGCTTCTTGCTCTTCCATGACACAAGTGCTTCTCCAAGAAAAACGCAGTAGCCCGTGACTGATCTTCTAGTGGTCGGGCATCCAGCCCAATCGGCATCACAATAGCTGACTAATTTTAACTTTCCATGTGATGGAAAGAACAAACCTTGACCGGGGGCTCCTTTTAGATATCTGAGTAGACGATAGGCTGCATCAAGATGTGGTTTTCTTGGTTCTTGCATAAACTGACTGAGGGTTGACACAGAGTATGTGATTTCTGGCCTGGTGCTTGTGAGGTATATCAACTTTCCTATCAGCCTGCGATAATGAGTTGGTTCCTTGAGTACCTCCCCATCCGTTGGAGTTAGCTTCAAATTTTGTTCCATAGGAAATGTGGCAGGTTTCACACCAAGTAAGCCAGCTTCTTCCAATATGTCAAGAGTATATTTTCGCTGACAAATAGAGATACCAGTTTTGGATCGAGCAACTTCAACTCCAAGGAAAAATTTCAAATGTCCCAAATCTTTAATCCGAAAACGACTACTCAGAAAGCCTTTAAGTTCACTTATCATTTCCTCATCATTCCCTGTGATAACCATGTCATCAACATAAAGTAATATGACAGTTAAGGAATTACCTTGAGTTTTAGTAAACAAGGAATAATCTGCCCTTGATTGTGTAAAACCAACATCTCGAATTGCAGAGGAAAATTTTTGGAACCAACTGCGAGAGGTTTGCTTGAGACCGTATAAAGATTTGTTGAGTCGACACACGAGATTCTCCCCCTGTCGACGAGTACCTGCTGGTGGATGCATGTAAACTTCTTCGGAAAGGTCGCCATGGAGAAAGGCATTTTGGACGTCCATTTGGTGAAGTTGCCAATTGCGAACAGAAGCTACAGCTAAGAGACAACGAAGGGTGACGAGTTTGGCAACCGGCGCAAAGGTCTCGGTGTAGTCGATTCCTTCACGATGAGTAAAACCTTTAGCAACTAGGCGTGCCTTGTAGCGTTCTACAGTATCGTCAGAGTTGTATTTTATTCGAAAAACCCATTTACATCCAATGGGTCGTTGCCCAGAAGGAAGAGGAACCATGGTCCAAGTGTTGTTATCTTGGAGGGCTTGAATTTCTGTTTGCATAGCATTAACCCATTGAGGATCTTGACAAGCCTGTTCAAAGGTCAACGGTTCGACCAAGCGAGATATATTGTGTACAAAGTTTCTATGAGCAGTAGACAAATGCGAGTAAGAAATAAACCGATTAAGAGGGTACCTTATGTCAGACGTGGTAGAAGAAAGAGTACCAGAAGCAAGCAATATTGCGTGATTGACTTTATAGTCTTGGAGGTATTGTGGTGTTTGTGTGATTCGGCTAGAGCGACGAAGGGGAAGTGATGGTACTGGAGTAGGTGAGGTGGGGATGGGTGGTGTTGAGTTAATGGGAATGGGTGATAAGGCTTTGGTGGGATTTGTATCATGGATATGGTCTGATTGTGATGAGGTTTCTATTTGGAGAAGTGGTGATGTATTATGGACTGGTGAGGAATGGTCTTGGTGTTCTGGTGGTGAGTGGGTAGTAGAGGATAAGTAGGGGATGACTCCATCAATTGGCATTGGTAAAACTGTAGAATCAGATTGGTCCTCTAGTGGGGAAATGGAAAAAGGGAATAAATGTTCATGAAAAATGACATCACGAGAAGTAAAAAATTTATGAGTGGTTAAATCATAAACCCGATAGCCTTTTTGACCAATTGGATAACCGACAAAAATGCATCGTCGAGCACGTACATCAAATTTATGTGAGGGTGTGAGATTAGTTGCATAACATAAGCATCCAAAAACTCTAAGGTAAGAATAATTTGGTGATTTAGAATGTAAGATCTCATACAGTGATTTGTGAGATAAAATAGGTGTTGGAAGCCGATTTATGAGATAACATGCTGTTTGTACACTCTCCCCCCAAAATTTTAAAGATAAATTAGCTTGAAACCGAAGTGCTCGTCCAACATTTAATAAATGGCGATGTTTGCGTTCCACAACCCTATTTTGCTGAGGTGTGGAAGTGCAAGAATGTTGAAATAAAGTGCCATGATCCTTAAAGAAAGAATGCATGGATGTGAACTCAGTCCCATTATCTGTTCGAATAGCTCGAATTTCACAATCAAATTGAGTTTTAACCCAAGAAAAAAATTGTTTCAATAATGATTGTGTCTCAGATTTAAAACTCATTAAGTGAATCCATGTAAATCGAGAAAAATCGTCCACAATAGTTAAAAAATATCTCGCTCCAGAATGAGAACTAACTCTATGAGGACCCCAAATATCACAATGAATTAAATCAAAAGGCGCCACTGATGAAATTGAACTACGAGAAAAAGGTAATCGTGTTTGTTTAGCCAAAGGACAAACATCACAAACATGCTGAGAATTAAAAAATATTTCAGGAATATTTTTGGATAATGCCTGAAGTGGTGCACATGAAGGGTGTCCTAATCGTTGATGCCAAAGATTAGAATTATGGTTGATGGTGTGAGCCAAATGCGGGTTCTGTTTCGGGGTGAGGTAGTATAACCCGTTATATTGCTTGCCCAGGCCAATCGTCTTCTTCGTAACCACGTCCTGCACCACACAAAAGTCGGAGTAAAACGTCACATTACACCTTAATGCTCGAGTTAGTTTGCTGACTGATAACAAATTAACTTGAAAATTTGGTATATGGAGTACTTTATCAAGTACTAATTCAGGTGTCAATTTAATAGATCCACTGGATTTAATCTCCACTTTACTACCATTGGACAACTCCACGAATTCGCAAAGCATATCATGGTTATTGTGTGTTGGTGGTGATTTAGAGACGTGATCTGTAGCTCCGCTATCCACAATCCAACATAAATTTGAATGTGAATCATGGTGAACAGAATTGCAAGTAATTGTACCTGTGGTGTTGGTGGAATTCTGTCCGTTACCGTTTCCTTTACGGAGCAGAGCCATCAACTGGTTGTATTCCTCTGTGGTAAAGGTTGCTGCTTCTAGCATTGGTGTCTCGGCTTGCTCGGTTCGCATGTTGTTGGCGACATGTTTCTTTCCTTTCGGCTTTACATTCTTCCCATGCCACTTGTGACCCACCGGAAATCCGTTCAAGTAGAAACACCGATCAACACTGTGGCCATCTTGATCACAATAGCTGCACTTAAATTGCCTTTTCTGATTGCCATTTTCTTGAATCGCTTGAAATCTATTTGATTGAGCATGTTGTGAGTGGGTCAGTTGCATTGCATGATGGTTGATACTTGTTTCTCGTCTGGAAGCTACGTCATTTTGTTTTTCTTGCTGAAGCACCAAAGCATGGGCCTTACGTGTGTTTGGAAGTGGGTTCATCATTAAGATTGACCCTCGGATATAGGCATAAGATTCATTTAACCCCATTAAAAATTGCATCACTTTTTCTTTCTCCTCTCTGTCAATAAGGCTCCTTAATCAACCACAATTGCATATTAGTGGATCATGATACGAAGCCAACTCATCCCATAATGCCTTCATTTTTGTGTAGTAAACAGAAACAGATTGTTGGCCCTGCCGTAGTTCAACTATTTCTTGTCGAATTTGATAGATCCTGGAGTCGTTTCCCTGTGAAAACCTATCTTTTAGATCATTCCAAACGTCGGATGTCGTCTCAGAATAAATTACACTGCCGCTTATGCTTGGATGGACAGCGTTTACAATCCATGACAGCACCATATGATTGCATCGCTGCCAAATGGGGTATTTTGCATCAGTAGGATTTGGAGCTTTGATGGATCCTGATAAGTGCATTTTTCTACACTTATTATAGGTCACAAATATGGATAATTGTCGATAAATGTGGGGAATATAGCTTAATTCGATGTAATATGTGTTTACAGGACAATAATGATGATTGCGGTGGAAATTGGAAGAAAAATGGAGAAAAGAGGACCAAAATGAAGCAAGATCAAAGTTTGAGGACTCAAGTGCAAATACTAAAAAGTTGTGTCGATCTCGTGATGAAGGTTTGAGAGTGCTAGGAGTCCATTGGATGAAAGAAGACATCAAAGGGATGAAATATCGTCAAAGTATGACCACACATCAATTTCTAATCGAAAAAGTTATGCATCAGTTTTCAGTCTCATATTGAGACCCATTTTTGACATGGCAAATGATCGAATTGGCTGATGATATCTGAAGAAAAGGTGTAGCCCTTTGAGTTAACTTTCCAACGCATCTTAAATCACTACAATCGGACATCAGGAGTGAAAGATATGACCAAAATACTAAAGACTGTCCGGCGGAGAAAAAGCTAACACTATGCGGTCGCATAGTGTTAATTACTTGCGACCGCATAGGCCATTACCGAGAGTTTTTTGGCTGAATTTATTTGTTCTATGCGACCGCATGCCTTTGTACTATGCGGTCGCATAGAAGACTTCCGACACGAAAATTCTGGTTTCCTAATTCCAATCAAACACTTATGGAAACCAAATTTTGGGCAACTATATAAACTTCTAAGCCGTCCCCAAACCCGAAGGAGACCTAGGATGATATTTTTGAAGATTTTGAGAGAGAAATCAAGGCACAAACAAGAAGATTTAATTCAAGATTCAAGATCTCACTTCAAGAATTGATTGGGTGATGTCTTCTCCTACATTTTTCTTGTATTTTCTTAGTTTTTCCATGCTAGGCTAGATTTATATGTGCTAGGAGAACGATGAACTATGTTTTATGATTTTTAATTCTTAGTTTTACATTCTTGACAATAAAAACATGTTTTGGAATATTTGAATGGTTTATGTGATTTGAATTTCTCCATGATTATAGTGCACGATAATTGTGTGAGTTTGGGTGGTCTATTTCATGCATTCGAGAGAAGGGGAATAGATTCGACATATATAAATCATCGTAGGGTTCGATAGGGGATAGAGATATACCGCTATGCTTTATGTAAATCTTTAAGTGTTCATAAAAACTCATGCATTCTTGTATATTGGCATTTGTCATAGAGATATAGTCAAATGGTATGCGAGAATAGGTTCAACTCTACTCGAGAGAGATTGTTGAATATTTTAGGAACATTGATTTGTCAATATTGCAATCGTGGGTCAAGATGTAAAAATAGAGTTAAAGATATTATTACTTAGGGATTCGTGATCCTAGTACATTCACCATATGTTAGAAAATACTTTAATTTGCATTCATCGCCATTTTGCATTTAGTTAGTTAATTCATTCATTCATCTTTGCATAATTATCATTCATTCATTTATAATTTCATCAAAACAACATTCTCAATTCATTGTTTCGGTTAAGGTCAAAATAATTAGAATCAAAACTAATCAATCTTCGTGGGAACGATACTTGGACTAAAAATCCATTTTACTACTTGTTAACGAACCGTACACTTGCGGTGGTTTTAAAACGAACAAATATTTTCGTGATCAAGTTTTTGGCGCCGTTGCCGGGGATTGAATTTAGTTTAATTCTATTTACTTTGACACTAATTCGAACTTCTACTTGTATTCTTGTATTTTTATTTATCTATTTTTTTTTCTTTCTATTTTAGTTCTATTTTTTTTCTTTTTCAGGATACAAGGAAATGGCTGTGGTTGATTTCAACAAAATGCTCATATGCGATTTCATCATGAGGCAACAAGAGTTGGAAGCTCAAGAAATTGATGAGGGAGCTATGCTAGTAGGAGATTTCATTATAGGACAACGACTACGAGATTTAAAAGCAAAATGTGAACTTGATGACACTGTCCTGGGTGGCTTACCCGTTGCATTATTTCTCTCACCAGAATTTGACAGTGGTAATTTGCCTGTTGGATTACTTCTTCCATCGGTTATTAATGACCATCAATCAAGGAAATTTTATCCACCAGACTTTCAACAAATACAACAAGAAGAAGAGACTTTCCACGAAGATGATACAAAAGAAATGGATGTGGTTGATTTCAACAAAATGCTCATGTGCGACTTTATCATAAGGCAACAAGAATTGGCAGCACAAGAAATTGATGAGGGAGCTATGCTTGTGGGAGATTTCATTGTAGGACAACGACTACGAGATATGAAAGCAGAATGTGAACTTGATGAAACAGTCCTGGGTGGTTTACCCGTTGCATTATTTCTCGTACCAGAATTTGACGGGGGTAATTTGCCTGTAAGATTATTTCTTCCACCGGTTATTAACCGGTTATTAATGATCATCAATCAATGGAAGTATATCCACCGGATTTTCAACAAGTACAACAAGAAGAGGAGACTTTCCATGAAGATGTAATTGTTTCTTTGCCAAATATTTTGGATACAGACTTTGAACTCGAGACAGTTTCATATAAAGAAGATGAGCATGAAAATACTGAGAAATCAATCGTGACGGACCAAACAGAAATAGTAGCATTCAAAGAAGAGGAAATTGGCATGCAACCCATCAACTTCGTCATTTTCTCAAACATTGAGTTTGTGATTAAACCTTATGAAGAAATTGAGGTGTACATTGTTGAGTTCGATACGAGTGATGGCAAAAAGTCAAACTATTTGGAAAAGGACAATGATAAAATTTGGAGAAAAGTTGCAATATGGAACAAAGTCAAATTGAGCAAGCTAAACAGGACATCCAAAGCCATATTCAAAGTGCCATGAAACACTAGAGTATAGTCGAGCTATAGACTATAAACTAGCGCTGGATGGGAGGCAACCCATCATTTTTACCCTTTTATTTTTCTCGCTTTATGCATTAGATTGTTAATTTCTTTTTCTAGTTTTTTTTTATAATTTTTAATAATATTACTTTTCATCGTCTCTACAGGTAATAAAAGCGCATATGCATGGTTCATACCTCTCTTCGTCCATCATCTTCAAATTCGCATCTCCATCGATCAGGGGAGTATTCCTAACCCTTTGTTTTTATCTTCTGTGAACGTGTCTTCAACGTAATGTGTTGCAAAGTTTACATTTATTTATTCTTTAAACATTGAGGACAATGTTCTGTATAAGTTTGGGGGTGAGAATATTTCATTCATCACGTTCTGCAGTTTTTGTGTGATTGTGTAAAAAAAACAAAAAACAAAAAAACAAAAATTCTTTTGTATCATTTTTTTTTTTTTTCACTAATTATGTTCAGTTTTTTTTTAATTGTTTATTTCCTGGCATTTTTAAAATTTTGTGTGCTTGTGTGGGTTTGAAAATTTAGCCGATCGTGATATTAAATATTGGACTATGTATGAACTGTGAATGATGAAAATAGTGCATTATTAGATTAATCAATATATGTTTGTGTGAGACTTGGCATAATTCGTGCACGACACTCATGCTTACATATTGAGTTAATGATTTGGTTCATTACTTAGGAATAGTTGAACATAGTGAATATACCGAAAAAACTCTTTTGTACTAATCCATAACCAATTTTTAGAATAGTTTGGAGGGGTTGAGCTGTTGCAAGGGAACATTGAGATGAGTAGGGATTCCGTGCATGATATTATTTTGTATGGATTATCTTAGACCAATGAGATGAAGACAATGTGAAAGTTTTAAGTTAGAGACAAGTTTTAGAAACTGAATGTCTAAAAGAAAAAATGGGCATTGCACTAATCATTGAATAAATAAGGACATATGTTCGAGCCTGTATAACTCGAGTGATTAAGCCTGCAAGGGTTTAAAACCTGGTGCCCTATGATCATCTGATTTGGGAGTCATCGGCCTAAAACTCGCTACAAGGGTTATATAGAAAGCAAATGAAAGATGTTATACAAAAAGGAGAAAGAAAAATCTATCCATTGATGAATAATATACATACTTCTATGTATGAATTGCATTAATTGAGCCCCAGACATTCGGTTTATAGAACAATATCTCTAATACGAGGCAAGTAGCTTAGTTGAATCTCAAAGGTTTAAGTAATCAAAAATAAGAGAGTTTCTACTTGTTGAAGTGTGTCGGATATGAGCTAATCATGATCTTAGTATATTGGCATGAATTTTCACACACATACACGTCAAGTCATGCATGTAACATGTGGAGATTGATTTGATTTTGCACTATTGTAGTTGTTCATGTTGTTTAATACTAAGTCCAATCCTGAGACACGGAAAATTGTTAAACCATATTTTATGTAGAATTAAGTTGCAGTTTTGTTTGAGGACAAACAATAATTCAAGTTTGGGGTGTTGATAAGTGCATTTTTCTACACTTATTATAGGTCACAAATATGGATAATTGTCGATAAATGTGGGGAATATAGCTTAATTCGATGTAATATGTGTTTACATGACAATAATGATGATTGCGGTGGAAATTGGAAGAAAAATGGAGAAAAGAGGACCAAAATGAAGCAAGATCAAAGTTTGAGGACTCAAGTGCAAATACTAAAAAGTTGTGTCGATCTTGTGATGAAGGTTTGAGAGTGCTAGGAGTCCATTGGATGAAAGAAGACATCAAAGGGATGAAATATCGTCAAAGTATGACCACACATCAATTTCTAATCGAAAAAGTTATGCATCAGTTTTCAGTCTCATATTGAGACCCATTTTTGACATGGCAAATGATCGAATTGGCTGATGATATCTGAAGAAAAGGTGTAGCCCTTTGAGTTAACTTTTCAACGCATCTTAAATCACTACAATCGGACATCAGAAGTGAAAGATATGACCAAAATACTAAAGACTGTCCGGCGGAGAAAAAGCTAACACTATGCGGTCGCATAGTGTTAATTACTTGCGACCGCATAGGCCATTACCGAGAGTTTTTTGGCTGAATTTATTTGTTCTATGCGACCGCATGCCTTTGTACTATGCGGTCGCATAGAAGACTTCCGACACGAAAATTCTGGTTTCCTAATTCCAATCAAACACTTATGGAAACCAAATTTTGGGCAACTATATAAACTTCTAAGCCGTCCCCAAACCCGAAGGAGACCTAGGATGATATTTTTGAAGATTTTGAGAGAGAAATCAAGGCACAAACAAGAAGATTTAATTCAACATTCAAGATCTCACTTCAAGAATTGATTGGGTGATGTCTTCTCCTACATTTTTCTTGTATTTTCTTAGTTTTTCCATGCTAGGCTAGATTTATATGTGCTAGGAGAACGATGAACTATGTTTTATGATTTTTAATTCTTAGTTTTACATTCTTGACAATAAAAACATGTTTTGGAATATTTGAATGGTTTATGTGATTTGAATTTCTCCATGATTATAGTGCACGATAATTGTGTGAGTTTGGGAGGTCTATTTCATGCATTCGAGAGAAGGGGAATAGATTCGACATATATAAATCATCGTAGGGTTCGATAGGGGATAGAGATATACCGCTATGCTTTATGTAAATTTTTAAGTGTTCATAAAAACTCATGCATTCTTGTATATTGGCATTTGTCATAGAGATATAGTCAAATGGTATGCGAGAATAGGTTCAACTCTACTCGAGAGAGATTGTTGAATATTTTAGGAACATTGATTTGTCAATATTGCAATCGTGGGTCAAGATGTAAAAATAGAGTTAAAGATATTATTACTTAGGGATTCGTGATCCTAGTACATTCACCATATGTTAGAAAATACTTTAATTTGCATTCATCGCCATTTTGCATTTAGTTAGTTAATTCATTCATTCATCTTTGCATAATTATCATTCATTCATTTATAATTTCATCAAAACAACATTCTCAATTCATTGTTTCGGTTAAGGTCAAAATAATTAGAATCAAAACTAATCAATCTTCGTGGGAACGATACTTGGACTAAAAATCCATTTTACTACTTGTTAACGAACCGTACACTTGCGGTGGTTTTAAAACGAACAAATATTTTCGTGATCAGATCCATCAATAAATCCAATTTTATTCTTTGCACTGAGGCTGATATGCATGGCTCGACTCCATTGACCATAGTTGTCTCCCTCAAGAAGTTTGGAAACCAATACAATTCCCGGATGGTCAGAATGATGCAAAGTAAGAGGATCTGAAACATCAGTAAGAGTTTCTGTGATATCTTCTTTATTCATTTTGTTGTATTTGTGGCGGAAGGTATTTAGAAATCAAGAGTCACCAGAACCTGGCGCTCTGATACCATGTGAAAATAGTGTATATAAGTGAGGAAGACAAGAGAGTCTCTCTATGTATTCGTATATATAAAATCTGTACAATGGCAATAGCTTTATACTAGAAATAAGACAATAAAAAAGGATATTCTAATTAATCTTCCTGACTATCAGCTAATCACAATAACTACATCTATAATCACTCCTTATTCATAAAGCTAAAATGTCATGCCTGTAATTTCTCCTTTACACGATCATAGCAGATTATTAATTGTCAATTTTGATTTCTTTCCTTTAATACTTTTGACAAAATATATTTTAAATTATTGTATTTTATGTTTAATAGGTAAAACATTATGGATGGAAAATGAATTGAAGAAAGGAAGCAAAATATGACGAAATATGGCAAAAATTTAAAGTACAAGGACCAACTTACATTAGATGAAAGAATTGAAGACTTGGAAGCAAGTATTAAATCAATCGGGTTTGTAAAATATATATATACACATAAATTTGAAGCAGCTTCTGAGGTGAAAAGAAAAAAAGGCACACGTATACACACGGAAAGTGAGGCAATTTGGATATATAAATCCATACACGTAGAACCATACACGCAGAACCAAAGCAGGAAGCAAAATAAAGGCAGCAACCATTAATTCCAGATTTATTCACGTTTTGTCAATTTTCGATGATATCGTTTCACTCTTGCGTATTTAATTTCAATGTTATGATAGGCTAGATTTTTACATTGCTCAAGATATAAATGAACCATTATTTTGAAACTTTTAGTATTAATTAACTATTTTAACGTTAATTTGTTTGAATGTGTGGATATTTATTATTGTTTAGTTTGTTTTTCAATTAATTGGTCACTAGTTGAATTGTTTGTGAATTTTATTATCATCGGGAAAAGTAATAGAATCGTTAGCACATAGTAATAAACATTGTGAGGTTCGATAGAGGATGGATATATACCTCTATGCTTTGCGTGGTTCATAAAGATATTCCAGTTCGTTAATGCATTTATCATGTTCGTATTTTTCATTGAGAGATAGAAATGTCGCATGAGGGGAATATATTTAATTGCTATCAAAAGAGACATTTAAATAAATTTGGAATTTCGACCAACTCCCATAATAACAAATAGTCATTTTAATTGTTGAACAAAAAGTGGATTAACAAGGTGGATTCTACGTCTCAACAATGCATCTCAAAAAATTGATGAACTTTTATTTTGATTTATGTACATGATAAATTAGATATATATTTATTACAAATCATTATTGCTGCTCGATTAAGGTGATTTTAATTTTAACTCGATAAAACACGTAGTTCTCGTAGGTTCGACACTTTACACACTTCTATATTATTTGATCACGACCCCGTTCACTTACCGGTTTTCAAACAGTCATTCATCCCATAAGTTGCATACAAGTAAAACATACTTTCTTGAACTTAGGTAGTATACTGGATAACATACAAAATTAATTTTCGTGAAGATAGTGAACCAACCCAATGGTATACATGGCAGTCCCTGATTGGCAATAAGAAACTCGTCCACATCAAGTGAGATTTTTGCTACAGTGTACCGATAATGAAATTGATGGTGCTGGACGTTTCAAAATGTCCGTGCTATCGGAAATATCATACACCAATGAAAATACAGTTAGTGATATCAATAGATAAAGACTCTGCTGAGTGCTTGCAACCCAACTCACATAAATACCTAAATGCACCAGCCATGTAACTAAAGCCATTAACATCTTGCAACTCTTTCTCAAACAAAGTGGTATTCGGTAAAATGGCTGCCTCCACAATGGCTCTTTCCTCTCCATCTTTTGCCGGTAAGGCCGTGAAGCTATCACCATCTGCCCCTGAGATGACTGGCAATGGGAGGATCTCAATGAGGAAGTCTGTGAAAAAGCCAGTTTCCTCTGGCAGTCCATGGTATGGCCCTGACCGTGTTAAGTATTTGGGTCCATTCTCAGGCGAGCCCCCAAGCTACCTCACTGGTGAATTCCCTGGTGACTATGGTTGGGATACTGCTGGACTATCAGCTGATCCTGAGACATTCGCCAAGAACCGTGAGCTTGAAGTGATCCACTGCAGATGGGCCATGCTTGGAGCTCTTGGATGTGTTTTTCCCGAGCTCTTGGCCCGCAACGGTGTCAAGTTTGGTGAGGCTGTGTGGTTCAAGGCCGGTTCGCAAATCTTCAGTGAGGGTGGGCTTGACTACTTGGGAAATCCAAACTTGATCCATGCCCAAAGCATTTTGGCCATCTGGGCTTGCCAAGTCATCTTGATGGGAGCTGTTGAGGGCTACCGTGTTGCCGGTGGACCTCTAGGTGAGGTAGTCGACCCACTTTACCCCGGTGGAAGCTTCGACCCCTTGGGTCTTGCCGATGATCCCGAGGCTTTTGCAGAACTCAAGGTGAAGGAGATCAAGAACGGTAGACTTGCAATGTTCTCCATGTTCGGATTCTTCGTCCAGGCAATTGTAACTGGAAAGGGTCCACTGGAAAACCTTGCTGACCACCTTGCAGACCCTGTTAACAACAATGCTTGGTCTTATGCAACGAACTTTGTTCCTGGAAAGTAAGCTTTGAAAGATTTGTCAATTGTGGGCTTAGATTGAAATCTGACCTGTTTTTTTACGAGTTCGATAGAACAATCAATGGCGTCTGAGGTGTATATTGATTTCATCTAATGAAAACCTGTGAAGTTTTTGCATCATCATACGAATGTTTGTGATTATGGTCCTATTCTATCTACTGAATTTCCGTAGCTTCACTGTTTCCATTTTACAGCAAGCATGGGATTAATATCTCCTGCTTGGTGCAATATTGAGGTTGCAGCAAGCATATTTGCGACCGCAGCGGATACTTATACCTGCTCTTTCTCCATCCTCTTCGTCCCTTATAAAAAAAAAAATCAAATTAACAATTTAGACACTAATCCCATGAACTCCAAACTCCGTGATTCTCAAGAAAAACTTGGAAATGGTCTACTTTCATCTCGACTCAAGTTGCTCAAAAATACTACGAAAAATCCTTAATATACAAAAATCTATCCTAAGTGAAAATATAAACAAGAAAAAAAGATAGAAATTGGGTTGTCTCTGAATGAATGCTTGTTTAAAGTCGTTAGCTTGACTTTGCCAAGATGATTATTCGGGATCTCTAAGCTTGACCATTGATTTTTCTTTTAAAAAATCTTGTTCCAATTATGGTTTAAGTCAGTTGAAAAACAGAATTAAAATAAAAGTTAATAGCAAGATGATGAAGATGAAATTATATTTCTTATCTCATAAATAAAGGTTACAATACCAGTGATATTTATAAAGAGGACTGGAGTAATGAGCAAGCTAGAATTTACAAAATAGACATGTGAATCAATGCTGTTACAACAGATTAATGTGGTCCCAAGGATGAGTCACCATCAGCTGAATGTGCACTACTAACGGCATAGAGCTTGTGCTAAAGGAAAGGAATCTTGATTAGGTAAATAAGTATCACCTAATGATGGTTTTAACAGCCTCCCTCAAGCTGGAGTTTTATTCATTAACTCCTAGCTTGTCTTTCAGAAAAAGAAATCTGGAATGCGAGAGAGGTTTGGTGAGTAAGTCTGCAATTTGATCAGAAGAGGGAATGTATTGGATCTTTAATTTTCCCTCAAGGACTTTATCTCTCACAAAGTGTATGTCAAGTTCGATATGTTTGGTTCGAGCATGGTAAACAGAGTTAGAAGCTAATACACTAGCACTTAGGTTATCACACCATAGAATAGGGGATGAAACAGGTTGCAGTTTAATTTCTTTAATAAGTGACTCAATCCAACTTATTTCAACTTAAGCCTGTGCAAGTGCTCTGTATTCTGACTCAGCACTAGATCTAGCAACAACCTGCTGTTTCTTGGAGGACCAGGCGACTAAGGTATCACCAAGGTAGATGCAATACCCAGCTGTAGACCTCCTATCATCTGGGCAAGAAGCCCAATCAGCGTCTGCAAAGCCTGTGATGTTTAAGTTGGTACTTATTTGAATCCATAGCCCTTGTTCCATGGTTCCTTTGAGATATTTGAACACTCTCTTTGCTGCCTTCCAGTGAATATCATAAGGTGTTTAAAGAAATTGGCTTAGTTTGTTAACTGCAAAGCTGATATCTGGCCGTGTGTGAGCAAGGTACTGGAGACCACCAATGGCACTTCTGTATAGTGAAGGATTAGTCATATTTTCACCTTCATCCTTGGAGATGCACTTGCCTATTGCCATGGGTGTTACACAGGGTTTGAGGTGTTCAAGATTGAACCTTTTAAGCAAGTCCTTGATGTACTTGAGCTGTGTAAGGCGCATACCTGATTCAAACCTTTTTACCTCGATTCCTAAGAACTGGTGTAATTCACCCAAGTCTTTGAAAGCAAACTGTGAATGTAACTTATTTATGAAACATTGCAACATTTTCTGATCATTTCTAGTGATGACAATGTCATCAACGTAGACAAAACAGAAGATCACATAGTCTTTACTTAAGAAGAAGAAGAGAGAGTTGTCAGCTTTGGATTTCGTGAACTTCCAGTCAAGCAAAGTTTCTTTCAGTTTTTCGTACCATGCTCTGGGGGCTTGCTTAAGTCCATAGAGAGCTCTTTCTAATCTGCAAACAAAGGTTAGATTTGATTTATCAGTGAATCCCTCTGGCTGTTTCATAAACACAACCTCAGTCAGCTTTCCATTTAGGAAAGCATTATTGATATCAACCTGCATGATACTCCATCCTTTAGATACGGCTAGTGATAGTATTATCCTTAGGGTAGAGGCCTTAATTACAGGGCTAAAAGTCTCATGGTAGTCGACACCAGAAGTTTGTAGAAAACCTTTGGCAACCAGCCTTGCCTTGTGTTTTAAAACATTTCTTTCAATATCTCTTTTGAGTCTAAAAACCCACTTGTTACCTATTACCTTCATATTTATCACAGGTGGTACTAGCTTCCAGGTTTCATTCCTCATAAGAGCTTTGTACTCTTCTTGCATAGCCTCTTTCCAGGCTTTATCAGATAAAGCTTCAAACACATCATTAGGCTAAGAATTGCTCAGATCGTTTTTGGGATTCTTGCAAAGTATAGAGTAAACTTTTAGTTTAAAAATCCCTGCTCTACGTCTAGTAATCATAGGATGCTCAACATGCTGCATTTCAGTCTTAACTTGTTCCTGACTTATTTGATCATTTGACTCAGTTTGTCCATTCTCAGTACCTTCAGTTCCATTACAATGATCTCCATTTTCAACTGCTTCTGGAGACTCATTTTCAATTTCCTCTGGTGGATCTAAACTATGAGATGTTGCTGGTTGGGTTGAACTACGATGAATTGCATCAGATGATCCTGTAAGACTGGAATTAGAAGGAATGTTGAGAGGAAAGTATTGTATGGTAGTTTCAGAGGGATGACTGATTTTGTTTAGGAAACCATGCTGAAATGGGAATTCATTCTCATTAAATACAACGTACCTAGACAGATATATTTTGCCAGTAGGACTAAGGCATTTATAGCCTTTGTGAGAGTTGCTGAATCCAAGGAAGACACTCTTAATGGAATGAAAACTGAATTTGTGAGGCTGATATGGTCTCAGACAAGGGAAACATGCACATCCGAAGACTTTTAGTAATTTGTAACTGATTTCTTCATTGTTCAGAACTTGGCTAGGTGTCTTCGTTTGAAGAACAGGTGTAGGAAGTTTGTTAATGAGGTAGGTGGCTGTGTGAAACGCCTCCCACCAGTAGTACAGAGGCATACTTGCATGGGCAAGAAGTGTTAAGCATGTTTCAGTGATGTGGCAATGCTTTCTTTCTGCTTTGCCATTTTAAGATGAAGTGTAAGGACAGGAAAATCTCATATGAATTCCTGATTGAAGAGCAAGGGCAGTGAAAGCTCTAAACTCGCCTCCCCAATCAGATTGGAGTGTTTTGATTTTTCTATTGAATTTGTTTTCAACTAAGTTCTTGAATTGGATAAAGGAACTTAGTGCTTCGGATTTGATTTTCATAGGATATATCCATGTAAATCTACTGAAATCATCTATGAAGAGAATATAGTATTTAAAACCTGATGTTGATTGCAAAGGGGCTGGACCCCAAACATATGTGTGAACCAAGTCAAAAGGTGCAGAAGAGAAAGAGGTTGAGAGTTTAAAAGGCAGTGAATGAGCTTTGCCAAACTGACAGGCATCACAGAATGGATGAACTTCATTTATATCAAGTTTTTCATTACATAGTTTGAACACTTGAGACATTACAGAGATAGAGGGATGTCCTAATCTCATGTGCCATAACTTTAGGTTAGATAAAGACTCTGTGAGACCTTTTGATTGAGCAACAAAAGTGGAAGAACTAAAAATATTTGAGTGATCAGATTGTAATGCAGGAAACTGAGTGACTTTATTTGAGCCAAGGGACTGATCATCTGGCAATTTAATATGATATAATCCATCCTTAATTCTCCCTTCCAGCAGCGGCTCGTTCGTCCCTTTGTCCTTGATAGCATAATAATCAGAGTGAGATTCCATGAATACTCTATTATCAGAGGTTAATTGAGAAACACTCAATAAGTTTTTCTTGATTGAAGGAACTAGAAGCACATTGTTAAGAACAAGTTACTTATTGTTCCATGCATTAAGGTGATTTGTGCCAATATGATAGATGGAAAGTTTGTTACCATTTCCAACAGCAATTTTTTGCTTACCACCATACTCCAAAGCTTCAATCAAATTTCCCTTTTCAGCTGTAACATGATTTGTGGCTCCTGAGTCTGCATACCAAGCTGGATCAGCCACCGTTCTAGAGGAAGCTAGCAAGGCAGTTGGTTCTGGAGACCTACTACTCTAGTTTGGTACCCATGTACCTTTCATCATAACGGTTGAGACACATAGCAGTTGAATGATTATTCATACCACAGATTTGACAGGCATTTCTGTTTGTGAAGAATCTGCCTCCTTTACCTCTGCTTCTGTTTCCTCTATAGCTGTTGTTATTCCTGCCACCATAATTAAAACTTCTTTCCTTAGAGGTGTTAGGACTGTGGATAAAATTTGCTGATGCTTCACTTAAATTGACTGATGCCAGACTATTCTTCAGGGTACTGAGGTGCTCAATTCTGCTTTCATAAGTCATAAGTACCGATTGTAGTTCATGCCAAGTGATTGATTCCCTGCTGTTGATTTGGACTACAATAGGGGTATATTCATCATCTAATCCTGCCAACACTTGAGTCACAAGGTCATTGTGTGGAATGATTTTTCCAGCTATTTCGAGGTTATCCGCCAGTTGTTTGATGGTGTTGAGATATCTGTCAATGCTCATTGCTCCTTTTCTAGTCCTCTGGAGTTCACTAACAAGAAAGATAACCCTTGATCTATTTATAGCTCCAAAGATTTCAAGCATAGCGTTCCAGAGATCTGAAGACCTTGAGGATCCCATGACTCTCATTGCGATTTTCGGTGTCATTGAAGAATATAACCAACCCACCAGTAGTTGGTCTGTTGACACCCATTTACCAAACTCAGGATTAGGAGCCATCTCCACTATAACTCCAGTTGAACCAGTGGTTTGAGTTGCAAGAAACTCAGCAGGACAGCTTCTTGTTCCTGTGATGAATCCTTCGAGATTGTGGCCTTTGATGATGGCATTACCATGTTTTTCCAGAGTAAAAAGTTGTTTTGATCGAGCTTAACTGATGGAACTTGGGTTAGAGTTATCCCAGGTGTTTGCAACTAATTTCCTCCCAACATTGGAGGCATCAAGGTGCTAGAAGTGGGCTGTGCCGACTGAGTCTCATCGTTTGATCCGGTGTTGGCCATTAGCTCTGATACCAAGTTGAAAAACAGAATTAAAATAAAAGTTAACAGCAAAATGATGAAGATGAAATTATATTTCTTATCTCATAAATAAAGGTTACAATACTAGTGATATTTATAAAGAGGACTGGAGTATGAGCAAGCTAGAATTTACAAAATAGACGTGTAAATCAATGTTGTTACAACAGAGTAATGTGGTCCCAAGGATGAGTCACCATCAGCTAAATGTGCACTACTAATGGTATAGAGCTTGTTCTAAAGGAAAGGAATCTTGATTAGGTAAATAAGTATCAACTTATGATGGTTTTAACAAAGTCTATGTCCGTTCACGAATGAAAGCCATGGCAAAGAGCCATCAATTTAGCCAAGCATATCAAGACCGTAGAATAAAGAAGTAAAGTGAGCCTGTCAGGATATATAATTACACTACAACTAAATTAGTTTTTTAATTTTTTTATGGCATTCGCTTGCGACTTCATATAAGGCAAGCTCGTGAAAATAGTCTATTTACGGATCAATTAATTAAAGTATTTAAGGCATACATTTTGGACACGTGTAAAAGTTTAATATTTATGGCGTAATTTTGAAGCATTTAGAAAACTACAAATGATAAGGAACACATTTCTATTTCATTGATAAAGTACATGTCTTTACATGCTCATAAGTGTATTTTATACACTTATTCGGGAGACTAAAATATCGATATTCAACAATTCTTTTGACAAAATATATCTTAAATTATTGCATTTTATGTTATATAAGTAAAACTCAATGCTTGAACGATGAATCGATAGATAGAAGAGAAAATTGGTGAAAATGGCAAAATCCAAAGTTTGAGGATGAAATTGTAAATATTCAATAGTTGATTCAAATACAATAAGATACTTTGAAGATTGCTATGAGACAATTGAATGGAATTAGAACACAAAAAAGAATGTAATGTGCTAAAAATATTATCAAAATCAATTTTCAATTGGACAAGTTATATTCCAGATTTTTAATAAAAAAAATTGAGATCCATTTTTGGCATAGTAAAATCCGAATTGGAAAAATTCTGTTTCAAAAAAAGTTGTAACCATTTGAGTTAGCTTTCTGAACACTTTGAATCGCCTCAATGGATATTGGGAGAGAAAGTTATGACCACAATACCGACTGCTATGCGGAGACAAAATATTCGTACACGAATGCAACTTTCCTTATTTGATTGGAACTCTTTAGAAAACCAATTTGGACGTGATTTTCAATCAATTTTCTACTCTTACAAATACATAACAGCTGAATATATATTGGAGACCTCATGTATACATATCATACTTCAATACTCATCAATTATTATCATCAAAAAAGGAGAATTCATAGTTTTTGTGAGAGATTTGAAGGGGACTTGGAAGAATTCAATCAAGTGAAAATTCAAACTTGATTTTTGAGTAAAGAAGAGAAGGCGCAAGTGGAGATTCATCAAGAAACTATTGAAGAGATTCAAGATTTCAATATTCATCTTCATCTTTTCAATTTATTAAAAACTCGGGTTATGTCTTTTCACTTAAATATGTTTTCTCGTATTTTCGATACGTTAGACTAATTTTATACAGTGTTAGGATGAGATAAACCCTTGTTATTATATTTTTAGTTTTTATTTAATTATTTTGACTTTAATTTGATTTAATTTGTGGATGTTTTTATCATTTTATCGTTCATTTTATCGTTTTTTTCAATAGTTTGATGACCGATTGAATTTTTAGTAGATTTTATTGTTATCGAGAGAGATAATATGGTGGGTTTAAACACATTATTATAAATATTGTAAGGTTAGATAGATGATAGATATATACCTCTATACTTTATATGGTTTCAATATGAGTTCTACTAATTGTTAATGCATTTATCATGTTTGCATCTTTCATCAAGAGATAGAAGGGTCACATGAGATGAATATATTTGATTGCTATCCAAAAAGGCTTTCAATTAAATTAGGAACATTGAGCAACATGAATAATCTCAAATATCAGTTTAATTGTTACACTAAAAATGAAATAATAATGGAAAATTGAACATCTTAACAATGCATCTCACATATTTGAAAAATACGTTTACTTGCTGATACGGAACAATATCGATAGGCCCAAACCCGACCTATTAGGCCAGACCTTGGGCCTCCATATTGGGCCATTTCATAACGTATAGTCGAGCTCGAGTTCAAGGCCGAACATAAAGTCATTTAGTCCTTTTTAGATACAAAATCTTACTTTATATGAACTTTGCTCTAACTCCAAGTGTGCAATCCCTACCCAACACAAACACCTAAAATAACTAAACCTATAGGAAGTTAAGTCCTTCCTGGACTCCCCCTCTAACATCTATATATACATAACATAACCTCATTATTAAGGTATAGTTTTTACATAATATTCATATATATAGTTTTTCACATAATTCTCTTTCTGACTTAAACATCGGAGGGGCGACCAGGTCAAACCTCGATGCTTTTGATTCAGGTAATGGAGATCGAATCTGGTGAAGTTTTTCCATCTGACTCGAGTTGGCCCAGGTATGAATTTTGGCATTATTATTGTCATCGTCTATGGGAAAAGCTACAAAAAGCCTCAATTAACGCACCTTCAGCACATCTTCTTCAAAACCCTAAACCCTAATCCTCATTACCTAAGGGGTGATTTTTGCCCCTTTCAACCAAAAATGGATGACTTTTCCAGCAACCTCCGACCACCCAAATCGTCGAACATTGATACCGGTGGAAAGCCTATTATCTCATCTTCAATCTCCACCCAAAATACCACCACCACCTGATGATTTACAACCCATACTACTCCAAGATAATCAAATACAGCAAGATCCAATAGTTTTTGAAGCAATTAAAGTGGATTCAAATACAAATTATGAGGGCATGTTTTCCAATGTCATCAAAACTCCATTCTATGCTCCAAATCAGGGTCTGGGACCATCACCAATGATTCCAGAAGGGCCAAAAACCCTATGAGTGGTGACGGTGGCGACCAAATCGACTGGAATAGAGAAATTGAGTTTCACACAGTCGAAATCTGATTTTGTAATTAATCCTTCTACAAGTCCTCACTTTCTACACGCGCTGGACATTCAGATTACCCATAAGGAGGCTCACATTCGCCTAAAAAATAAGCCCATTTCGGTGTCAAACGCGCCCGAAATCGTCCCAAACGTGAACACCCAGTAGGTCTGAAAAACGCAAATTCCGGCCATTCCTGACCTCATCTCCGGCAATGCGCCTGATCGCCGTGTTCAGTATGAAATTTTGCACCACCCTATAAAAAATCATCAAATTCTAAGTTCGGAGGTTTGTGGCCACCGTCAACCCACCGGTGGTGCCCCAGCAATTTTTGAACATAATGTAGCTCCAGTTAATTTACGCACAATTCCATTGATGAATTCGCCAACCGAGATCCCTAAGTTGCCAAATCAAACTCGAAAATCATATGCTGATGCCCTTTTAGGCAAAACTGTTATATCTCAGGACGAGCGAAGCTAGAAAAAGTTATTTGCACCGGTTCTTCAGGCTCCACAGGACACTACTAATTCTAGGTTGGTTTCTAAAGACCCGTATATTCATAATAGTGAGCTCGCGGTATTATTTACAGAGGAGGAGGAGGAGCATCTTTCTGTGCCCTACAAGTTCACACTTGTTGGCAAATTCTCTCATCGTAAGCCGTCTATGATTAAGGTACGTGATAGTTTTTTGCGCTTTGGATTTCACGGTGATTATATGATAGGATTGATAGATTATTATCATATTTTGATTCACTTGGCACATGAGGACGATTACTCTCGTTTATTCCTTAAGTCCACTTGGTACATTGACGGGTGTCCCATGAGAGTAACCAAATAGACTCCTAGTTTTAGCTTTGGGCGGCCAAAAGCCCTGTTGGGTCGTCTCCTTCAATAGAAATCGAGCTACTTGGCCTACCGTCGGCCTCGTAACAAGCCTCGAGCTCCTTCAACATGACTCGGACTACTTGGCCTACCATCGGTCTCGTAACATGTCTCGAGCTCATTCCAGATCATCGCTCGAGCTACCTGACCTAGTAACACATCTTAGAGTGATTAAACAAACATGACTTGACCTACTGGCCTACCATCGACCTCGTTACACGTCTTGAGCTCCTCAAACAGGATTCGAGCTACTTGGCCTACCATCAGCCTCGTAACATGTCTCGAGCTCCTCAACAGGACTCGAGGTACTTGGCATAAAAATAGCTAAGTAATATACTCGAGCTCAAAACATCACTCGAGCTACCTTACTAAAAAACTGGCCAAGTAACACGCTCGAGCTGTTTACAATAAAACACTCGAGCTACTTGGCATAAAAAAGCCAAGTAATACGCTCGAGCTCAAAATATCACTCGAGCTACCAGGCCAAAAACTGGCTAAGTAAAACACTTAAGATGACTACTGAACATATCTCGAACTACTTGGCCAAAAATGGCCAAGTAACACTCTTGAACTCATTATCGAGCTTATTGGCCAAAACTGGCCAAGTAAAATGCTTAAGATGACTACTGAAGGTATCTCGAACTACTTGGCCAAAAATGGCCAAGTAACACGCTCGAACTCATTATCGAGCTTATTGGCCAAAAATTGACCAAGTAACGAGCTCAAGCTACATACAAATTACAAATCGCACAAATACTTATGCTTGTTGCACCTCTCTGCATCTTACAAAGACTTAAGCATGTAACTTTTAGCTACGACCGGATGCACGGGGGCCTGTGATACGAAAAATATCGATAGGCCCAACCTGACCTATTGGGCCCGACCTTGGGCCTCCGTATTGGGCCATTTCATAACGTAGAGTGGAGCTCGAGTTCAAGGTCCAACATAAAGTCATGTTAGTCCTTTTTAGGTACAAACTCCTAGTTCATACGAACTTTGCTCTAGCTCCAAGTGTGCAATCCCTAAACAACACAAACACCTAAAATAACTAGACCTACAGGAAGTTAAATCCTTCCTGGACTCCCTCTCAAACATCTATAAATACATAACATAGCCTCATTATTAAGGTATGATTTTTACATAATATTTCAATATACAATTTTTCACATAACTCTTCTTCTGACTTAAGCACCAGAGGGGCAACGAGGCTTTATTTCAGGAGATCGGATCTGGCAGAGCTTTTACATCTAACTTGGGTTGGCCCAGGTACGAATTTTGGCATCATCGCTTACTTTCATTAATTTAATTGATAATTTATGTATTAGTATAGAAAAATTACAAATTTTGTTTGCTATTCAATTAAAGTTGCAATTAATCTTATCTCGATCAAACACATAGTTCTCATGAGTTCGACACTTTATTCATCATTATATTACTTGACCACGATCCAATACATTTGCGGATCTTCAAAGGAACAAGTTTTTAGCATCGCCGTCGAAGACTATTGTTTTTTATAAGTTTAGTTAATTTTAGCTTTAATATGAATTTTACTTCTTATTTTATTAGAAAAACATTACGGTGTTTCTTGCTACATTTTTCAAGACATTGTATGTGAAATTCAAAAATCGGTAATCTTCCTCAATTTGACACGAAGATCGAATGAACATTCAACCTTCGAAAAATGCAACAGTTAGAGACACACCAAAAACAAAATGAGAAAGATACGGTCATAGGCGCTAATATGGAAGCAAGACAATCAAATATGGCTCAGCTAATGAAAATACAAGGCTAATGAAAGAGAATATGGTTCCGCTAGTTGTGGAAAACCAATCTAGCATAGTATATCAGGCATTTGGTTAGACAAACTTCCACTTGAGGATTGATGTGATCAACATGTTCCAAAACGCGCTACAATTTTTTGGGAGAGTTTCGGAGAATCCCAACGCTCACATATCAAGAGTTATGAACATGTGTGAAACTATTAAGAGTGGTTAGCCACTTGTCCACCTTAGAGCATCACTATATGGAACCAATTGAGTCAGAAATTTATTAGCAAATACTTTCCACTGAAAAGGATTGCAAAGTCGAGGGACAAGATTACCACATTCTAACAACTAGACTTAGAATGCTATTTAGAGGCTTAGGAACGATACAAGAGTTTACTCCGCCAATGCCTACAACACGGATAGCATAAATGGCTTCAGGCACAATACTTCTACGTTTGACCGAATATGATAAGCAGGGCTAATGTAGACTCTGCATACGGTGGTTCTATTACAAAAAAAATACCGGATCAAGTCTACCAAATCATGGAGGATTTTGCATTCACTAGTGCACTTTGGCCTACTGAAAGGATGAGTGGAAAGAGAGCTATTGGGGTATTCGAAGTTGATTTTTTTACAACAATTTCAGTACATTTGGCATCATTAGCACAGAAGGTAGATCAGATAAATACAGGCCAGATAATGGGATCAAAATGCAAACATTGTGGAAGGAACTACGAGAGTGTTGATTGTAATGTAAGATCTCCTTGTGTTCAGACAGTAGAGGATGTGAACTACACTTAGAATTTTCAAAGGCAACAACATACTCAAAATCCTAACACTTACTACCCATATTTGAGGAATCACCCAAGTTTCCAATAAAGCAACAATCAAGGTGCTCAGACCGCACCACTAGGTTTCTAATAGATTGAAAATAAATTTTCGTTAGAGATCTTGTTACTAAATTGGCAGAGATATCTACCTAACACATACAAAGAGCAGATAAAACCTTGCAAATTCAGGGAGGTGCCATCAAGAACTTGTAAAATCAGATGGGACAAATAATGAAAGCAGTTTCAAATAGACTACCAGGTGCATTGTCTAATGACACTGAGACAAATCCCAAACATCGGGTAATGGTAGTGAAGGTTGTGGAGGAAGAACAAATTGAGGCAATAACTATCCATAGTGGAGTTCAACTGCTAGAGATTAATGTAAAATGACAAGTTACTACAAAAGAAAATGTACATACCACGGTTGAGGAACAATTGAAGGAATCTAAGCAATACAAAGAAGTAAAGACAAAAAGAGTATCAGAGGATCCAAAGGTTAAAGAACCGCTCATACTAAAGAATTTGTGTCATAACTACATTTTCCACAAAGATTGCAAAAGAGAAAACTCCATGATCAATTTGACAAGTTCTTGGATATGCTGAAAAAGCTCCACATACACATCCCATTCATCGATGCAATCCGCCAGATCCTGATGTATATAAAGTTCTTGAAGGACTTGATATCTAAAAAAAAACTTCTAGACTGGGAAGAAGTGATATTGATCGAGGAGAGTAGTGTACGGCTACAAAATAAATTGCCACAAAAACTTAAGGACCCAGGTAGTTTCACTTTACCTATTTCACCAGGCAAATAATTTCATGTTAATGCTTTCTGTGATATAGGTGCTACTGTTAATTTAATGCATTTGTTTACTTTTAGGAAACTAGGAGTTGGGGAAGTCAAATGATCAAATGTGATGTTGCAGCTGGCAGATAGGAGCATTAAATACCCATGGAGCAAGGTTGAGGATGTACTCACCAAGGTTGGGAAGCTGATATTTCCTATGGACTTCCTTGTTATGGACATCGAAGATAACCACGATTTGCCAATTATCTTAGGTGTGTGGTTAAAAAAGAATGAAAAGTTATTGATGTAATGAAAAATATTATTTTATTGAAGGATGTGTGGTTGAAAATGAGTAGAAGAATGAAAATGAAAATTTTAATGTGGCTCAAACATGGACTTAAAGTTTGTGTAAACTAGAGGAGGTAAAAAGTATTTTATTACTTTTATAGATGATTGCACAATGTATTGTTATGTCAATTTGCTAAGGAGCAAAGATGATGTTTTCGAAACATTTAAACAGTAAAAGAATGAGGTTGAGAATCAATTAAAAAAACGAATAAAAGTTGTTCGTAGTGACAAAGGTAGGGAATATAAAGCACAGTTTGAAGGATTTTGTTCAAAGTCTAGGATTATTTATCAAACTATAGCTCCTTATTCACCTAAGTCGAACGATATTGCGAAACGCAAAAATCATACTTTGAAAGAAATGATGAACACTGTTACACCTCATCCCTTTTATAGTCAAAGTCAAATAAGAATTTAATTGACTAAATGATTTTCACGGGGTCTAATTGGTAATTATTAATACTTGAAGGACTAGAGATAATATATGTAGAAATCTAGGAAGTTAGTTTACATTATTAGAAATGAAATGACTAAATAGAGTATGGCAAGAAGATAGGGAGTTGACCTTGCAATTTGGCCATAGTTATCCAATAATTTGACTTTATCTTTCCAATTTCTCATTTCCTTTGGGTGGAAGGAACAGAGAGCAGAGATAGAACATGGTAGAGAGAAAGAGAGGGGATAAAAAAAGGGAAAGGAGGGGAAAAAAAGAGAAGAAAAAAAAAGGAAAGAAAATGGCTATCATCTTCAATTTCGTTCTCAATTCTTGAAGGTAAGCCTAAATTTTATTTATTGAATAATGATTTTAAATTTTAGGGTTCATAGAAATTGTTCCTAAATTCGAAATTTAACAAGAATGAGAAGTTATTGATGTTTATTTGAAGTTTTAAATTAGAATATAGCAAAGAAAATGTTTAATTGCATATTGTAGTTTAAGAATGTAAAAATTTGGAAACGGGTTTGTAAAATAAATACATATTCTTTGATTTTCTCGAGTATATGATGCTGCACATCTAAATTAAGGATTTGAGATTGAAATTGAAATTTTTCATAACAATTTTTGAACAAAATCATGTGCAAATGCTAGTTTTGAAATTATTTTCAGGAAGTGTTATTTCTGTCAATAGTTTGTGGTGATTTTCAGCATATAGAAACATGTGACAGATTTCTATATTTTGGAATTTTAGTGCTGTTTTTGTCAAAATTTGATTTTTCTCAGATTTTACAAGTTTAAGGAAACTAAATGATAAAAATGGAAGTTTAGGTATTGAATTAAAGTATATGGGGTTGTACATGTGGTGAATAATGAATTTAATATTTGGTAATTGGTGGGTAAATTGGTACAGAGAAGTGAAATTGTTATTTTTATTGTTAAGGTTGTGAATTAAGTTTTGACCCGAATAACTTTATTGTTATATCAGGAGGTAGCACAGAGATCGAGATAGCCTACCAACCAAACAAATCGTCTAGTAAATAGTTTGAGAGTGGAAAAACTTAAGTATTTTCCAAGTATTGATAATTAATTATATTATTGTCCATTTTATGCAATTAAGGGAATTATTTGTCCAATTACAAGATTAATTTGGAAATATTCATTCATTATGATTTGTGTGGAATTTTAAAGATTTTGTATGGATTATATGTGAATTGGAATTTGAGACATATGTGATATTGAAATCTACCAGAAAAGTACCCACGATTATATACTTATTTTAGTTCACGGAGTAGCTTTGGCCGTGTTCTATACTAAACTGAGGGGTATTGACCGTGGGCGTGGATGAAGGGGTCTGGTCAACCAGTGTTAGATGAAAATGTGATGTCTGAGGAAGTTGCAAACACTGAGATTAACACTGAAGATGGTTGCACTGAAGTACAAGAAGATATCTTAAATACTCAATCAGAACAAACAGAAGTGAATGATGAAATGTTCCTAAGAGTGGAAAAACTAGGAAATCAAGTTATAGAACACCTTATGATCACTAGAAGCAAAGCTGGCATATTTAAACCGAAAGTGTACTTTGCTCAATGCAAAGAGTATAATCCTCAGCAGGATAAATTTGAGCCTAACAGTGTTGCTGAGGCCCTGTCAATCAGTAGTTGGAAAGAAGCTGTAGAGGATGAATACAAAACACTAATGAGGAATAAAACCTGGGAACTTGTACACCAATGATCAACCAAAAGGTGATAGGGAATAAATGGGTTTTCAGAGTCAAGTGTGACATTGAAGGAAGTATTCTAAAGCACAAAGCAAGACTTGTTGCGAAAGGATTCTTGCAAACCTCAGGAGTCGATTATTATGAAACCTTTAGCCTAGTTATAAAGGCTTCAACACCGAGAGTTATACTCACCCTTGCAATCTCGAAAAACTGGAATATCAAGCAAGTTGATGTCAACAACGCCTTCTTAAACGAAAAACTTGAAGAAGAGGTCTATATGAGGCAACCTGAAGGGTTCATCAACAAAGATAAACCTGGCTTTGTCTGCAAACTTAAAAAGGCGCTCTATGGACTTAAGCAAGCTCCTAGAGCTTGGTATGAGAAATTGAAGAAAACACTCTTGGACTGGAACTTTTCGAAATCAAAGGCTGATTGCTCCCTATTCTTCTACATGAATCAAAAGTATGTGATCTTTGCCCTGGTATACGTCGATGATATAGTAATCACAGGCAATGATCATCAGAAACTACAGGACTTCATTGACAAACTGAATGCTGAATTTGCTTTAAAGGATATGGGGGAGTTACATAAGTTTCTGGGAATTGAAGTCAAAAGAGAAGAATCAGGCATGCATCTAACCCAAGTCAAGTATACAAGAGACTTACTAAAAAGGCTTAACCTTGAACATGTTAAGCCTTGTTCAACACCTATGACAGCAGGAAAGATCATCTCCAAAAATGAAGGTGTACAAATGGAAGATCCATCCTTATATAGAAGTGACATAGGTGGTTTACAGTACTTGGTTCACACTCAGCCTGATATAACATTTGCAATCAATGAGATGAGCTAATTCTTGCAATGACCCACAAATGCTCACTGGAAAGCAGTCAAAAGGATTTTTAGATACCTGAAAGGAACAATTGAACAAGGGCTATGGATACAAAGAAGTGACAGAATCCATCTCACATGGTTTGCTAATGTAAACTGGGCATCGTGTCCTGATGACAGGAGGTCTACAGCTGGAAGTATCTACCTGGGAGACACCTTGGTTGCCTGGTCTTCAAAGAAACAGCATGTTGTGGCTAGATCTAGCACTGAGTCAGAATACAGAGCTCTAGCACATGCAGTAGCCGAAATAGCTTGGATCGAATCATTACTGAAAGAAATCAACTTGCACACTAATTCATCTCATGTACTGTGGTGTGATAATCTTGGCGCTAGTGCCCTGGCCTCAAATCCAGTCTATCACGCTCAAACCAAGCATATTGAACTAGATATCCATTTTATCAGGGACAAAGTTCTTGAAGGAAAGTTATGCATCCAATATGTTCCTTCTTCTGATCAAGTTGCTGATCTGCTGACCAAACCCTTATCACATACCAGGTTCTTATTTCTAAAGAGCAAGCTAGGAGTTAAAGAATGAACTCTAGCTTGAGGGGGGATGTTAAAATTGTACACATATCAGCTGGGATAGCAGCCATGGTCCACCTGTTCCTTTGCCTAGACACACCTGATACTGATGTGTGCTAATGTGCACCTATAGTGTGATGGATATTGGTTGTAACTGTAATTATTCTCTCACGGTTCTACCACATGTTATATGTTATTACTTGCTTGCTCACCACTCCAAAATACCTCTATACAATGTATCAATCACACTGTAAATCATTATTAAGTTTTTGATCAATATTATCCCCAATTCTCTTCTTCATAATTTCAATCATTTTTTATTCTAAATTTCAACTCTGCTAAAGCGATTGGACAAGCATACCTGTTCGAGGGTGGACTCAACTACTTGGGCAACCAGAGCTTGATCCATGTCCAAAGAATTTTGGCCATCTGGGCTTTCCAAGTCATCTTGATGGGAGCTGTTGAGGGCTTCCGTGTTGACGGTGGACCACTAGATGACGTGTTGGAAGCTTCGACCCCTTGGGTCATGCTGATGAGATGATCCCGAGGCTTTTACAGAGCTCAAGGTGAAGGAGATCAAGAATGGTAGACTTGCCATATTCTCCATGTTAGATTTTTTTGTCTAATCAATTGTAACCTGAAACGGTCCATTGGAAAACTTGCTAACCAACTTGCAGACCCTGTTAACAAAAATGCATGATCCTATGCCACAAACTTTGTCCCTGGAAATTGAATTTGACGAGCAAAATGTACCATACTCGGATTGTTCTATGATGATGTAAAGTTATCGTGAAATATTAATGGAACAAACTGTGAATTTTGTGTTCTTCTAGTCCTTCCAAATGAGTTTCTGTGTGTTAGTTTTTGGAAATCCGAATCGGATAATCTCATTGAATTAAATGATCACCACAAACCGTAGATGACGAAAGGATGGTAAACACCAATAAAACTGACTCCTCAGCTACACAAGCTTGAGTAACGAGCTTGTGGACTTCTATGTTCCCATTGCGAGTTACATAACGAAAAGGACTACTACCCATAACACAAAATAGCTCATTCGGCGCAAAAGAAAAGCAAGATGGCAGACTTTGAAGCAGGCGCAGAAAATTGATTCCAAAGAGCTAATCTGGAAACCGTATTTATGTGCAAACATCTACATGTTAGTTTTATGCAGGCAAACTACATTATGGGGTATTCAAAGACTTTTTTAAGTGATTGACGTTTTTAGAATTTTTATTGACTTTTATAAATTTTTCGAGTTTTCAAATCAATGGAAGTTTTTTATATAGACTTTCATTTAAATTTTGTTTATAGAATTGATTAAAAAAAAAAAACGGTACATAAGGTTATACGTCTATAATTTTATTTTATTGCATGTCCTTTTTTTTATTGAATAATTTATTTAATGAACTATTATATACGAATATTCTAAACCATTAATTGCATGACCAAATAATCCAGTAAAAAAATTAAAATTTTCATGTCAATAAATGTTTTTTTAAGAATATAAAAAACATAAGTCACCTCAATTAAAAAATAAAAAATAAACAATCATCGTACAAAAAAAATATTCAATCATAGACATGGCTCGCGTGTATGTTATATACAAAAATTCAATAATAGATATTTCGATAAAATATTAATTACGAACTTCTAGATTACGAATTTTTATCTTTTAATTCTAAGAATTGGGTGCTTCAAACCTTCAATTCTTCTATCATATTCTCCATACCAATATGTGGGGTACATTCTTTTAGTTAAATCAAAAAACTAATTGTAGACTGAATATATGAATGAAAAAAAAAACAAAATTTTTCTTTAAATTTGGACATTATGGTAGAATTAATGTTATGGGTTTTTGGTTCCACATAATCTCTATTTATAGAGATTAAAGAGGTCCAATCCATGTGCTGATAGAAAATTGAAAAGGAATAATTAAATCATATACTTTATTCAAATCATTTTCACATAAAAACCCTATATCCATCTCCATATTGAAATCCGAAAATGAACATAATCATAAAACATACCTGAATCCATGATAATTAGATTGTTAGCCTAAAAGGATCACGATCTTCCAATTTGATTTGTGAACTTGACTCAATCTTGATTTCTATGGATGGGGATGTAGAAACCTTGAAGAACACACTCAAATGGGAACCATAACCCATATATTCATAAGATAATGACCATTCATTATCTTTCATTTGTTTTAAATCGGCCCCTCAACAATTTAAAACAAACTTCCGGTCTCTACACTTTAATTCCACGAAATTCAATACCCATTAGTCAAAATTCATTTTTAGTGGATCACTTTATTGACTAATTTACTTTAAATAATAGCACACACATTTCAATATGTTATATGTGGCCCCAAATTGTTAAAATATTCTAACAATCTCCCACTGGGCCATATGTGTAACCTTTCAAATGTGCACAACATTTATGAGCTCAAAATTTTGCTATTATTATTATTACGGATATTTCAAACAATCTCGTCCATCAATCATATCGATGTAGGATCAAAGTGATTTTCGTCACATTTAACGTGACTAAATCCATCAATGGTCACGTACACCCATATAACCAAATGACATAGATCAATCATGGAGTGTAGCATGAAAATTACATGTTATGTGACCCAAACATGTCTATTTCCAACTGGTCCAACCTTATTTCTTAAGTGAGATCGGTACTGAACATAATAACAGAGTGTAATAAACTGAAAACTTCATTTCTGTACAGAACAATATCCAAATACACAAATGTGTCCAAAACATAAAGCAATGAAAATACAAACTCCCACTAAAACTTGATATCCTCGTGATATACAACACCCATATGAGCAATATGCTCATGAAAGATTTTGGGTGTCAATCCCTTAGTAAGCGGATTCGCAATCATGGAGTTTGTCCCAATATGCTCTATGGAAATCTGTCCACTCTGTACTCTTTCCTTCACAACCAGGAACTTGATGTCAATGTATTTTAACTTAGATGAACTCCTGTTATTATTAGAATATAGAACTGCTGAGTTATTGTCACAATATAACTTTAGTGGCCTTTCTACGCCATTCAAAATACGCAGCCCAGTGACAAAATTTCGCAGCCATATTCCATGATTAGATGTTTCATAGCATGCTACAAATTCTGCTGCCATGGTAGAAGAAGCTATGAGTATCTGCTTAGCACTCCTCCAGGAAATAGCTCCTCCAGCTAACAGATAAATATAGCCTGATGTGGATCTCCTACTGTCTTGGCATCCAGTAAAATAAGAATCGGAGTATCCTATGATCTCTAACTGATCCGATCTGATATAGGTGAGCATGTAATCATTTGTTCTCTTCAAATATCTCATAACCATTTTGGCCGCTATCCAATGATCCATTACAGGGTTGCTTAAATATCTGCCTAGCATTCCAACAATGAATGATATATCTGGACGTGTACAAACTTGAGCATACATAAGACTCCCAACAGCGGATGCATATGGAATCTTCTGCATTTCTTTAACTTCAAGGTCATTTTGCGGGCATTGTTTGAGACTAAATTTGTCTCCCTTAGCGACAGGGGTGTCACCTGATTTACAGTCCTTCATGCCAAACCTTTTAAGTACTTTATCGATATAGCCCTTTTGTGACAATCCAAGAATATCTCGAGAGCGATCCCGATATATCTGAATCCCTAATACAAAAGAGGCGTCACCAAGATCTTTCATCTCAAAGTTCTTTGATAGAAACCTCTTGGTTTCGTGCAACATGCCTATATCATTAGTGGCAAGCAGTATGTCATCAATATACAAAACTAGAAAAATATGCTTACTCCCACTGAACTTGTGATACACACAATCATCAACAGCATTCATCTCGAAACCAAATGAGATAATTACTTGATGAAATTTGTGGTACCATTGACGGGAAGCTTGCTTGAGCTCATAAATGGATTTCTTTAATTTACAAACCATATTCTTTGGGTCTCTTGACACAAAATTTTCTGGTTGCACCATATAAATCGTTTCATCAATATCACCATTTAGAAACGCCATCTTAACATCCATTTGATGTAACTCAAGATCAAAGTGCGCAACAAGTGTCATGATTGTCCTGAAAGAGTCTTTCGTTGAAACTGGAGAGAAAGTCTATTTGTAGTCAATACCTTCCTTTGAGTAAAGCGTTTAGCTACAAGACGAGTCTTATATCTTTCCACATTACCATTTGAATCCCTTTTGGTTTTAAATATCCATTTGCAACCAATGGGTTTCGCATCTTCTGGTAATGGGACAAGATCTCAAACTTTATTGTCTTGCATGGCATCAATCCACTTTTGAGATTTTGAACCCTGCATGGCCTGACGGAAGTTGATTGGATCATCTTCCATCAATCCATTATTTTCCTCGTGTTCATGGAGAAATACTATAAAATCATCCGAAATAGCATTTTTCCTTTCTCTCGTGAATCTCCTTAAAGGTATTGTTTCTTGAGGTTGTTGAGTTTGAACTTCTGGAATGATTACCTCATTTTGGATGGAAGGTTCTTCAACATTGTCTTATTGAGGTTCTGGATATACTTCTTGATCAATGACAGGTATAGGAACTTGTACATTGTCAAAAGTAATAGTATCCTCAACTTCTTCCTCAAAAACAATGTCTCTAACCTTATTTCTCCCCCAAATTCAACATCCTCAAAAAATGTTGCAGTTCCCGTTTCAAAAATTGACTTAGTTGTGGGATCATAAAATTTATAGCCCTTTGATCGCTCAGAATAACCAATAAAGTAGCTGCTTACTGTTTTGGAGTCCAATTTCTTTTCATATGGCCTATAAGGCCTAGGCTCAGCTGGACATCCCCAAATGTGAAAATGCTTTAGACTAGGCTTTTTACCTATCCAAAGTTCTTAAGGAGTTTTAACAGCAGCCTTAGTTGGTACTTTATTTAGAATATAAGCTGCAGTCTTTAATGCTTCTCCCCAGAGTGATTTTGGTAAAATAGAATGACTAATCATACTCCTTACCATATCCTTAAGAGTTCTGTTTCGTCTTTCAGCTACACCATTCATGCTAGGCGTCCCTGACATGGTGTATTATGGGATGATTCCACATTCCTCTAGGTATTTAGCAAATGGTCCTAGACATTGTTCACCTGAACCGTCATTTCTGTCGTAGTACTCACCACCACGGTCAGACCTAACGTTTTTTATCCTTTTGTTGAGTTGATTCTCAACCTCCATTTTAAACACTTTGAACATGTCCAGTGACTCAGACTTTTCATGAATAAGATATAGGTACCCATAACGTGAGTATTGTTGATCATTCCAAAAAGCCGTAGGGAATGGTCCACAAACATCTGTGTGTATCAATTCTAAGACATTCGAAGTTCTGTTAGCACCTAATCCTTTTGTTTTGGTCTGTTTTCCTTGATGCATTCAATACATACATCAAAATCTGTGAAGTCAAGGGAGTCCAGAATACCATCTGACACAAGCCGTTCAACTCTAGATTTAGAGATGTAACCTAAGTGCTTGTGCCAAAATTTTGCTGAATTTTCTTTATTTAATTTGCGTTTAGTACCACGTGTTTCCACATGCAGGTTTTCATTATATGATGTAATAGTATCAAGCAAGTATAGGTTATCAAATGTAGATTATAAACGAGTACCAATAATATTAGAATTTAAAGAAAGACTAAACTGATTGTTTCCAAATGAACAACAATAACCAGATTTGTCCAACAAAGAAACAGAAACCAAATTTCGTCTAAAAGACGGCACAACTTTAGTGTCTTTCAAATCCAAATAATGACCAGTTCCCAACAATAACCTAAAAATGTCTATAGCATCAACTTCCACCGACTTGTCATCACCAACATAGATGTATCTTTCACTATCATTTGGCTTTCGGTAGCTCAGGCACCCCTGCATAGAAATACTTATATGAGTAGTAGCACCAGAATCTAACCACCAAGTATTTCTAGGTACTGAAGCTAAATTAACCTCAGAATAGACCTAAGTAAGATTTGTACCTTTCTTTGCACGCCATGCGAGATATTTGGTACAATTCTTCTTCACATGTCCAGTACTTTTGCAAAAGAAACATCCCTCTTTGTTGTCCTCTTGTTGTTTCTTATGTACGGGACCCTTAGGAGCAGCTTGAAATTCCTTCTTTCTTTTCTTGCCCTTATCTTTAGAAGTGTTTGCCAAGTGAACATTTTCAGTTCTATCTTGCTTCAACCTTTCTTCCTCTTGCACACAATATGAAATGAGCTCATTTAGAGACAATTTCTCCTTTTAGCAATTATAACTGACCTTAAATTGACTGAACTGTGCAGGAAGCGATATCAATATCAAATGTACGAGCAAGTCATCAGACAGCTCGAGCTTTAGTGCCTTTAGCTTTGAAGCAATGTGAGACATCTCCATGATGTACTCCCTTATGTTTCCTTTACCTTTATACTTTATTGAAATCAAGCTTTGCAAAAGCGTGCTTGTTTCAGCCTTATTGTTTTTCGCAAAACGTTTTTCAATTTCGGTAAAGAAATCCTTAGCATTAGTCACTTCTTCAGATACTGCGCCTCAAAAGGCTTCCGGAAGCTTAACGATCATCAGACTCATGCGATTAGAGCGTTCCCACTTCTCAAAGTTCCTCTTTTCATCAGGTGAACTTTCATCCGTCAGAGGAGTTGATGGGTTGCTCAATCCGGAGCGTAAGGTCTAGATCCATACAGCCGATAACAATTAATACGCTCTCTTTCCAATCCTTGAAGTTTGTCCCATTGAGCTTGGGAATAATGTTGATATTAGCAGATATAGTAGTAGCAGATGAATTAGTTGTAGAGATAAAATGGAAGAATTATGCTCACATCAATATTAAGATTCAACAATCAATTAATCAAATCATGGTAAATCTCATCTCAAGATACCTAGCACATCATTAATATCAAGTTTTTGGACAGTAATATTAACTGTAAGTGGTACTCTTAGTGTAGTGATCAAACATTGACAATAAACCCTGTCAAATAATAAATCCATCTTTGGATTGATTTATTATTCACATGGAAACCTTATAATTGTCACATGTTTATCACCACAAGTGTGTATCAAATTTGGTCAAATATTAACCTTCCTTTGGGCCGGTCAATATCTGCATGAACAATCATACACACGAATTCCTTCTAATATTCTAAGTTAATTAATTTCACAAAAGAGGTTGTTTTGGCAACATATTGCTTCAATCAATTCACTTTTGAATATTATAAAATCAATTGAGTCCTTTATACCATAATTTGAAAAGTAGAATACTTAATTTTATTCATTATGAAACTTTAAGGGTCTAAGGGTTAATAATTCAATACTTTAGGGGTCGAAATTAATTAATTCAAAATTTTATTGACTAATTTACTTTAAATAATAGCACACACATTTCAATATGTTACATGTGGCCCCAAATTATTAAAATATTCCAACATATGCAATACGAATTCGTCTGGATGGAATTATTCCTGTGAGGTTGTAAACGGAACCGTGTTCAAACAATGTTGTGTTACTTGAGCTACCTGGGATGGTTTCATTCTGAATTATATTTCAGAAATGGCCAACAGATTTTTTTAGTTACTGGAAAAATTGTTTGAATGATGGGTGTTAGCTGTGAGCAGACTGAAACTGAGGCTGATTTTTTACAAGTTTGAATGAATGCAGAGTGAGATCATGAACTTGGAGGTTGGATAGGTTATATCACAACAGCATTTGGTAGACTCGCCTTTGAAGGCATGTAAGGAGAGATAGTTCAATGTGCTTATAATCCCAAGAGGCACAAATTTGCACCTTTCCAGTTGTGCTTGGCATCGTTCCAATCAACAAGCGATGTCGAATGGATCTTTGAGATTTTGTTTGTGAATGCTTTCGAAGCATGTGCCACTCCAATCAATCAGACAAAATCGACATTCTCTTCTTTCCTTGTGCGTTATCGTGTGCGTCTCTGGCTCCGGGTTGTGTCTTTCGATCACAACTCCTTGTTTTCATCATTGGTCCAATTCCTTTCACAATCCGGTGTCACGGAAAAAAAAATGCATTCCCTTCACTCGCACCGGCGTCTCCTTCACCACTACCGTATTTTCGCCTGCTTTATGATATAGGGATTCTCTCAATAATCAATTAGGGGTTTTAGGTTTGAGGTACGGTGAGGAAGATTATATGAGATTTTGTGATTTTCTTTTCTTAAATGAGGTGATGTTTGATGATTAGGCGGTTATTAGAGATAACTTTACATATTTAAACCGTCATCTCTCTCCAATTGTACGTAAATGGCGGAAGTGTGGGGTTTAATTAAAATTAAATTTAATTATAACATAAACCTGATTTATGAAATTATAAAATTGATTTTGGAGAAATGAAAACAGTAAGTTTAAAAAAGGTCTGTGCAATTTCCTCAATTTAAAACCAATTGAGCTCAAGCCCAATATCAAATTCAAATCTTCAGCAAAAAAGAAATATTCAAAGATCCAACCGTAGCAATTCGAACAACAATTGAACTTCGTCACCTTATATGTAAAAATAATTCTGAGCCCGATCATTTTAGACAGCGCAGCACCTATAAAACTCTTTGTATATAAAATCTAACCTTAAAATTACAATCTTGAAATTGAAAAAATAATTAAATCAAAATATGAAGTCGTAATCCACGTACTTTGTTATAGACTCAAAATAACAAATTACAATCGAGAACTAGCCATATATAATCGGATCGCATCTTAAAATAATTTCAATCATTCAATTATCATATAGTAAATTATTCATAGACATCACTCGGCTAAGACATGCAATTAAAATACAGAAATAACAAGCACGTGAACGATCTAGATTGCTCTAATTAGAATTTACATCCTGAATTACCTAGAAAATCAATATTTTCTTTAATTCAAGAATTTAATATTGTTTATAGATGTTCGTGTGTATGTTATATACAAAAATTCAATAATAAATTTTTCGATAAAATATTAATTATGAATTTCTAGCTTTTTGGATCACGAATTTTCATCCTTTAATTCTAAGAATTGGGTGCTTCAAACCTTCGATTCTTCTATCATATTCTCCAAAGTCAAGACTCAAGACTATACCAATGTGTGGGGTACATTCTTTTAGTTAAATCAAAAACTAAATGTAGACTGAATATATGAAGGAAAAAAAAAAAAAAACAATTTTTTTCTTTAAATTTGGACATTATGGTAGAATTAATGTTATGGGTTTTTGGTTCCATGTAATCTCTATTTATAGAGATTGAAGAGGTCCAATCCATGTGCAATATGAATTCGTCTGGATGGAATTATTCCTGCGAGGTTGTAAATGGAACCATGTTCAAGCAATGCTGTGTTACATGAGCTACATGGGATGGTTCCATTCTGAATTATATTTCAGAAATGGCCAGCAGATTTTTTTAGTTACTGGAAAAATTGTTTGAATGATGGGTGTGAGCTGTGAGCAGACTGAAACTGATGCTGATTTTTTACAAGTGTGAATGAATGCAGAGTGAGATCATGAACTTGGAGGTTGGAGGTGTTTTATCACAACCGCATTTGGTAGACTCGCCTTTGAAGGCATGTAAGCAGGGAGAGAGAGTTCAATGTGCTTATAATTTCCAGTTGTGCTTGGCAACAAGCGATGCCGAATGGATCTTTGTGATTTTGTTTGTGAATGCTTTCGAAGCATGTGCTACTCCAATCAATCGTGCTCGCACAACTATCTAAGCAAATTTACTTCCATTAATCTACTGAATTCTAATGTTTTCTTTCAGATGGAAATTTATGTGTGGTTATCAGAAATAAATGAATCTACTTGAAAACAGAAACATACATAAATTAATAGACAGAAGCTAAAAAATATTGAATGGACGAAAACAAACAATTTTGTGACAGCTGTGGGATTTGAACCCACGCCCTTTCGGACCAGAGCCTAAATCTGGCGCCTTAGACCACTCGGCCAAACTGTCTTATGATTATAGTTATTTGACATTATTTTAAGTAAACCATATAATATTTGTCTCTATCTCTGCAACAACGCAATATTTCCTTTTCATTTTGCAAAAGCATAGGTTCTTATATTTTTCCCCAATAGGTGACACTACCAAAGTATCGAGGGTGCCGCGTAACAAATAATCATGAGTTTTCTTGCTATTTATAATATGTATATTACGTAATACTAGACTTTACTCAAAATTATATATTGTACCATACATGCGTTTGGGGAATTTTTTTCAATATTACTACTATTGAAATCACGCTCCCAACAAAGTAAAGGAAAATGGGTATTTTTTAATTTTTTTTTTTTTTTTTTAATGGCTTAAAAGCTTTTGGAAATAAGATGGTCAAAGTTTGATGAAGAATAACTATCCAAACAAAAGGCTCATAAAATTGTCCAATTAATTAATAAATGTAGAAACCTAGTGATAAATTTCCATTGAAATATGCGTTTCACCTAACAGCACAGCACAATATTTTAAGTCCATTAATGTAGTAATTGAATCATATAATTAATATAAAAAAAATTTATAATACTAAACAAGCTATATTAAAAAAAATAATCATAAAAACCATAATTTCATATTTAATTTTCAGTTTTAGTATATGAAGGGTTTTCATTTTTTGGGTAAAAAATAACCGAATAAATGATACACATGAGATAACTTCTTATTACAACAAAGATCACATGAATTTCTTTGGGCTATAAATTCTAGCATTCTCTAACCTTTTTTCAGCACTTATCTTGAATTACTAGGTTTAAGCAACGTGCAATGCACGTTTGCTTAGTTATATATAATTTTTTTGGTTCATTAAATAATTAATGATGTAATGTTTATGTAATTAATAAATAATTACACATTGTGATATATTAATTTTAATTTGAATAGTGTTAAATTCTAAATTAAAATGTTTAAGTTTGTGTTTCGTACTATTATATTATATTAAATTTTGTATTTAATCATGAACTTTTTATACATAATAAAATAATAGATAATATTATAATACAAAACTAAATAAATAAATATTTTTTCTTCATTGAGTTCAATGTACCTTACCAAATAAACTATTAGCATTTTTAAATTAATAATATTCACATCCATTTTGTTTTTTTAGTTTCATTTTTTCTTAGTGACTAAAATGTAGTAGTACAAAGTTTTTTGCATTTTTCATTCATTTATTAATAATGTTCTGAAAGGCGTAATGCATTGCGAGACGTCGATATTGAGAATCAAGAATCACAAGTTTAGGCATGTCAATACGAAGAATAAGCGTCATAATACGTTTCGTATTTTTAATATTATTTTAATTATTTTTAAGACATTAAATATATTTTTATTTTAAAAAATATTTTTTTTCTATATTATAAAAAAAAAAAAGATTTTTTACTATATCATAAAATCATCTAATATTTAAAAATAATACTTACTAAACATTTAATATAATACTATAATATTGCTAAATAGTGTTAGGAGAATTTTAATTTTTTTTATTAATTAAGGAACTAAACATGAGCATTAATCATAGGATTTATACGAAAAGTTTGCGGATTTGATAATTCCGATATCTAAAAATGGAGATGAAGGATTTTGATTCACAATCGAGAATGATTTCGACGTGAAGTTTGTGAGAATTCAATTGGGGTCGAACCGAATGCAATAAATACATAAAAATAATTTAAAGTAAATCTATCTTTACTAATTAGATTCATTATATATCCTACAATTAGTCCCAACACTAAAAATTAAAAATAAATATGTTAAAATAGTTTACTTTGTTAAATTAAAATATTTTAAACTTATAGAAAATAATATCTAACATTAATATATTAATAATCAAGTGTAATTTAAATTAAATTTGAAAATTAAATAAATGAAAGAATGAAAGTGAATATTACAATTTAATTAGTTGTAATTCAAAATCAAATTAGTCAATTAGACATACATTTGAAAATGATTTTGATGAGCATTTTAACATTTTTTTTTGTCACTATCCCACATTGGAAGTTTATAAAACTATTGGAGTTAAGAGCATATATAAAATGCACAATCCCACATTGGAAGTTTATGAAACCTTTGGAGAGAAGTGTATCTATAAAATGAGCATGACATCCAATACTTCTACATGGGCTTTAGAATTGTAAATTTTGAAGCCCAATTATGGAGTTAAAATATTTTTAAATTAAAAAAATTCCGTTAGTTTTTCCGTTAAATCAATAAATTCCGTTAGTTTTTCCGTTAAAATAACAAAATTCCGTTAGATAGCCACTTTATATATAAAAGAGATATACTAGTTCATCACTCAATTTTGCATCCATGGCTAACTTATTTCTGTCCTTTCCAATTCTTGGCTCCTCTCTTCTCTTCTTGTTTGCCATTTCAGGTATATTTCTTCATAATTTCAATTTTCTTGGGTGCCCTCACAGTAGTTTTTTTTTTTTTTTTCGTCAAAAAAGCTTAAACGGTTAGAAAATGTTACAAGTCTTCGAGATTATTTAACCAAATCATTTCTTGTTATGTCAGGTGGAAGTTTGAGGCCTGCAAATGGACAAGCATCTGGACAGGTAAGTTAGAGGAAGAATATAACACCTAAAGCAAAATCTTGTAAAAAAAAGAAACTATTTCTTGAAACAATTGGGAAATTTTTGTATGAATTTACAGGGACTTTGGTGTATTGCTCGGCCGTCCACATCGGATCAGGCACTGACAGATAACATAAACTATGCATGTGATATAGTAAACTGTAGCTTGATTCAACAAGGAGGGTCCTGCTTTTACCCTACCAGTCTGATGAACCATGCCTCAGTTGTAATGAATCTTTACTACCAGAAAGTGGGAAGACACTATTGGAACTGTGATTTCAAGAATTCTGGTCTCACTGTTGTAACTGATCCAAGTAATGTATTAGATCCACTATTCCCCCCTTTTATTCATCCCCGTCCCACCTCTTTGGTCACTTGGAAGCTCCCAAATAGCCAATTGGGACTTCTTGATGCGCTCTTAAGATCATAAATGAGAAGGGGGAGGAGGGTGGATTTTTCTTCGGACAAGGTTAAAATTGATTCAGTGCAAATGAACGACTTTTAAACAAAAAACTATTAAAAAGGGGACACGCTCCGTTTGATGGGGGGTTAAAATCAGATTTTTGGTAGATTTTGATAAAAAAAAATTGATGAAATGTGTAGTTGAAAACTTGTGGGACCATAAAATATGTGGTTGAAATGAATTGTTGACTTTTATTTAGATTAAAATTTAGATTTTAATCGGTACCAAACACGGGTGGATGGATCCTAATGATATTTTCATATTCTGCAGGCTATGGTGACTGCAAGTATCAATATGCTAATAATTAGAAGGGCTACATTACAACCTTTTCTTGGATGTTTTTTCAACTGCACCTTTTTTCCTCGATGTCATGAAGGCAAACACGGATCTTTTAGCTTTCTGACTAAATTTGGAGCCTGAATAAGTAGTTGTAAAGATCCTATTATTTCATGGATTGTAAAATTGTAGTTAAGGTACTTTTTTTTCTTACTGTTAATTTCTCTATCTTATGCTTTTTCGCTAGTTCTTGAATAGGATTTGTATTTTCTACCCACCGTTCTCACACACTTTAGGGGATTTGGAGGGTGAAAATGGTGATTAGCAGAAAATCATTTTTGGTCACAAATATTAAATGCAGTCTTGGTAGGTTGAAGATAGATCAAGAAAGTTGTCAAAGAAAATTTGGGACATCTATTGGTCTATAGTGAGGACTGACTGAGGACGACTCAAAAAGCTAAAAGGACAATCTAATGGAAGATAATAAATCTGCTGGGGCCGTGTGGCTAAGATTTTAAAATTAACAGAAACCACTTTTTCCTAAAACTTGAAAATGTGTGCGATTAGCAAGATAAAAGGATTTGTAGGATAGAAAGCTAATGTAAATTTTCACCGAAACTACTGTAAGCACGGTGACAAGAAGTTAATGATAAAGGAGCCAAAGGGCATGCAGGATGAAAATTGTCGTAGGCGTAGCATAAGTAGGGGTGGATCCAGGAATTTGAGTCTGGCGAAGCCAGCACAGGGTGGTCACCTTGGCTTATGAGTCTTACGCGGGTGAGGCCCTGCCTTACTTAAATAAATCTCCTTTTCGTTTTCGGAATCATCTTCTATCCCCAGCAGCAGGAACCCCTTCTTTCATGAGCCTAGGGGCACCAATTCACAGCCTGCGAAGTTCTAGCTTCCCCTTATCTTGTCTCAATATGAAGTCTTGGTCTTCAGTCCCAATCTGATCGAAGAAAAGAAGTCGAACTTCGGGGGCAAAGACGCTCTCATTACGTACATTATGTAAAGAGCACTCGCTTTGTCTCGTGAGCTTAACCTTAGGCTAGGCTCCTTTCTCATAACTTAAGGTTGAGCTCGCTTCCCAACAAGCAATCGCTCCTTGGAAGAAAGAATGACTTTAGAAGAACTTGGCCGGGCTTTTCCTTTTAAGTAAATAAGAATAAGTAAAGCCGGATTATTCGACCGCACCCCTTTGCTCTCAAGCCTTGCTTTCAGGTGAAATTTCAGTCTAGAGGCTAGGAGTGAGGCTCTTTCCCTACTAATATGCGGATTCTCCTTATGCTATTGCTATGGTGGTATACGCCATGGGCTGGGAACAACGGTAAACGTAAGGCCTTGTTGACTTTACGAAAGTAGGCTAGGCTTGCTGCGGAAGAGAAAGTGGACTCCCTCGACCAGATAGGAAAAGACTCGCTTTTTGGAAAAGGATGGTCTGCTCTACATCAAGGGGAATAATCTTTTTGTCCCAAGGTAGGATAACATACGTAGGGACTTGTTGAAGTAGTATCACGATACTCGCTGGACAGGGCATCCCGGTCAGCACCGGCGTTGTTTGGCGCTCGACTGAAAAAAGGGCAGGATGGATGGAAAGAAGTCAATTTAAAGCACTAATTCTGTTCTTTGATCGGAGGTCTCATAGATCTTCTTCAATACCTTCTTACTTAATGCTAACCGAGAAATAGCGCTCATCAGGGTGGTTTGCTCGGGTTAGCCAAGAAAGCCTTAGCGCGCAAAGGCATAGAGCTCAAACACAGGCTTAGTAAGAGATTCAAAGAGTGTAGTTAACGGTCCTCGCTCCGGGGATTCGGCTTAGTCACCATCTCTGGCCATGAATCAAAGATTCCTCCTGGCGAGCAGGGCCGAGCCATGAAGGAAAGGGCAAAAGGAGGTTGCTTGCTCTCAGTCTCTACCTCTTCTTTTTGACCTAACTTCAAAATCTTTTATGCTCGGCCATACCAACATGGTAATGTAAATTCCCTCCCTTTGAAGTGCATTTATCAGATCAGCTCCCCGAGTCACTAGAAAGAGGGTGAAAGGCCCACTACTTCTTCATTCATGGCCTATTTTTTGATTGATCTCCCTTTCGTATTCATTCGACCTGAGGCAAAAGAGAAGTCATACAAAGAAAGGTTCTTTCATGCAATGCATAACGGGCGGGCCTCCTATGATGGATTCCTCCAACTCAATGAATGAAGGGAGGAGTATGAGAAATTTGAATCTATATGAAGATTCAAACAAAAAGGAAAAAGGAACCATATCCTACTGAATAATCTGACTGAATGAGCAAGAGCTCTCACTGGGTGCTGACTCTATCCCTGAGCATAAGAGTCCAACAAAGTCAAATGTTGAGCGCACAACATATGCAAACACTTGCAATTGTAAGGGCTGGGGCAGTTCAACTATTTGACATTCTGCATAACTTTAAGAATATGTAGGACTACCACAAAAATGAAGCAATAGAGAGCAATGCTAAACGATTTTTCAAGTGTTATTTCAGTCGATCTTCCTTAAAAAACTTATAATTGTCGGATGAGCCCAATTCACTGTTCAGTTTCCATAACAAAACCAAACAATGCGCGCGCACGCACAGATATAATACGTAGAGAGAGAGAGAGAGAACTCTGAGGCAAATGACAATATTTATTTGTGAAGGAAGCTCTGCAGCAAACCCTACGAGTGGCAAAATTCTGCTACTTTTTTAAGGTCAAATGACAATATTTATTTGTAAAGGAAGCTCTGCAGGGTGCAGCAAACCCTACGAGTGGCAAAATTCTGTTGCATTTTTAAGGTTTGTTTGAGGGTTTTTTTTTTTTTTTTTTCAGAAATAGCTTTTGTAATAGTGATTTTTTGGATAATGTATTTTTAAAAATTTAGGGAAAATTTAGACTTTCATTTTTTATTGGAAGAATAAATGATTGAAAATAAGTTTGAAAAAAAAATATTTTTTAAAAAAACATGGCTCAAACGCTTACTCCGTCGTGGGTATCGCAACCTTTGAGAAATTTTGATTTTCTGAACTATATCATTTTATATGTTATGATACTTGAATATAACACAAGAAAGACAATTCTTTTTGTTCGATATATTTTATGATATATATAATTCTTTTCCAAAATAGAATATTTGGCATAGTTTTCTCGGTGATCAACTGGCTTTTTCTTGACCAACCACTGTTTGGTTTACTAAAGAATGGATGATAAGTGCATTTTACACTTATTTGGACCATAAAACATGAATAATTATTGGTAAATATATTGAAATATGGTTTTATTCTATATAAAATTATGTTTTGTAGGACAATGTTGATGAATATGGTGGAATTTAAGAGAAACAAGTGAAAAATCACTAAAATAAAAGAAAAATAAAGTTCAGGGACCAAAGTGAAAATAGTCAAAAGATGATTCGAACGAAGAAACGAAGATGTGAAAGAGTCGAAAACCAATTGAGCAAATGAATGAAGTATTGGAAGATGAAGAAAAAGCGAGAAAACGGATCAAGAAACGAGAAAATCAAGTTTGGGGACCAAAAAAAAAAAAAAAAAATTGGACTTTCTTCTATACTATGCGATCGCATAGTGTATTCATCCATGCGGTCGCATGGTAGCCAACAGGGAAATCCAGGGCTGAAGACTATACTATAGTATATGATTGTATTATGCTATAGCATAATGCATTTTCAGCGAAAAAATTTTAATTTCCTTATATGACTCCAACTCTTATTGAAACAATATTTAGGATGTCTTTTAAAGACTTACAGTCGTCCATAAGTAGTTCACCGTGCATTACAACGCACTAGAGAGTATAGAAGATGACAAGAAATATCAAGAGAGATTCTGCGACGTCAAGATTCATAATTTGAGTGATGTCTACTCATATAATTCTTGTTTTCTTTTAATATCATATTAAGCTAAATTTCTTTGTGCTAGGAGGACGATGAACATTGTAATAAGAACTTTTAATCTTTAGTTTTACATATTTAACATTGAAAACATGATTTTGAATTTTGAATGATTTACATGATTATCTTTTCTCTACAATTATTATGCTTGGTAATTGTATGAATTTGGTTGCTTATTTTATACATTTGAAAGAAGGAAAATAAACTTGACATAGTGTAAATCGTCATAAGATCCAATAAAAAATAGAAATATACTACTATACTCTATGTGAATCTTTAAGTGTTCATAAAAAAACTCATGCACTCTTGTATAGTCGCATCTGTCTTGGAAATATAGTCGGGTCATATATGAAAGTAAGTTTAACATTATTCAAGAGAGATAGATGAATAAAATTAATACATTAATTCAATAAAATAATATTTTCCATCACATCAATAATTTTTCTTTTTTTTTAACCACACATTCTCCATCAATCTACTATTCTAGAATACATTCTTCTAAAATTATATGATTCAAACACACCCTAAAAATGATTATTACATGGGAATTCGGAATCCTAGTGTCTTGTCATTCATTAAAACACATTAACTTGCATTTCGCATAATTTGCATTTAGTTTTGTTAATTCACTCATAATTGCACAAGTAACTTATTTTAGTTATAATTTTGTCATAAACAAACATATCACATTATTCTTGTTTTGACTAAGGTCGCTATAATTAAAATTGAACTAAATCAATCCATGTGAGACGATATTTGGACTCAAATCCACTTTATTACTTGTTAACGAACCGTACACTTACGGTAATTTTTAATCAAAAGATATTTTCATGAACAATGGATTTTTATAGATTATAACAAAAATTGATCAAATATGTGATAATAAAGTTGATAAAAGTCGTAAATCTCATTAAATATGTGATTGAAATTGATTGTTAACTTTGACTTTGATTTTCATCAATTTTTTTAATTAAACCAAACAAAAACATAATAAGAGACTTCAGAAACATTCTTTTTAGTTTTTATTGAGTCCTATCTAATTCAAAATTCCAAACAAGTTTTTAACAGCTTTCAAAATGCTTTATTTGGTTACTACATCAATTTTCTTCGGATTAACTAAAATTCGTCAACCTTCATTTTATTTCATAAAAATATTGCACCATAACTAGTCGTGCAACGTCAATTGCAAGAAGCGGCTCGACGTACGTTTTTAAGATATATTTAGTACGCAATACTGAAAAAATAAATAAATAAATAATAGAGGGAAGAAGGAAGAAGACGCTTTCTTCTTTCTTTGCCATGTCTGGTGTTTTAAGTTAATTATTTTAATGTAAAATAAAAGTTAAGTAATAACTTTCTCCATTACAAATACTGCAGATAGTTCACAATACAATAGTTACGGCACAATACACCTTGAGGATGTCTAATAAAGCCTAATTAACTGGACCAGCAAAGGCTATTACTAAAAAGAAATCTCCTTGAGATTTAGGTTAAACTATTGTTGATATACATACAAAAGCCTAAGCTGTCAGAATCATGGAACCAGAATTCGTGTGGCTCCACTCTGATTCCTGTGTAAAGCTTGCATTCAAGCTATTTCTCGTCTCGTGCTACCAGTGACAGTCCTGCTCGTATCAGCATCCTTCTCCATATCCTTTCCTCGGGCGAATGTTGTAGAACAAAATTTTGACTATGTTTCATATGGGACTTGCTTTTGATACCTACATTCATGTAAAACCTGAATCAACTGATAAAACTGAGATATCATTTCTCCAAACAATATAAATGAATGATATGATTGGTACAAAGGAAGGGATACTAGACAGTATTTAGAAAAAAAAAAAAAAAATAGCTAAAATCTTGTTTATTAGTTTCTGGTCAATGTAATATATTGCATGAATAGAAATCGAGTCTCAATCAATAATTTTACAAATGTACTTCTATAGAGTTAGTTTCCTTTGAATCAATTGGAAGAAGTGTAGTTCCTTGTCAAAAGCACCAAGAAATACAACTAAGAAGCGAAAATTGAAAATTGCAGGAAAGCCATAAAACCACTTTGTACAAAAGCAAACATTAGAAGCTAACCTGGTTCGACATGCTTGTTGCAGCAGTCCAGCTCAGTGGATGCACTGTCACTGAATCGTCTCTGATGAAAGTTATCGTTCTCGATTCTTGCTCTTGATTAATTACAAGTGGAGGTGGGAGCTCCCTCATCACCCAAAGTACGAAAGCTGAGGGCACTGATGAACCTGGAAAAGGTATGCGAACAAGTTAATTAAGAAAAATCTCCATGATAGTCAAGGCAATGTATAACATGTAAGAGAATAACGTCACATGTGTGATCAGGCATTTCTCTCTTCAAGGAGATAAAATATCCAAATGACTTACCCTCTCTAAATGGGAAACATATTTCAGCATTTTATTCTAGATTAATTCTTATTAAAATGAAAAATACTCGTCTTTTTCACTGGTCAAAAGATTCAAATTTATACCCAAAAAGATGTTATTCTAATCAAGACTTTCAGATATCTACCTTTTTCATATTCATATATCATCATCAATAATACAATATTGTTCTTTCATTGAATTGAACATCTCACTTGATGGAAGCAGGTGATAGAAGAAAGAGGTGCACTTAGAGTTGGGATCAACTTGCAATTTTGATGTGGATATCATTCTTATGGAATTTTTATTATTTACGTTCTATTACTATTATTATTGGGCTTGTAGAGTGGGTTGGCCCAAGCCTGTTAGGTTTTTACTATTTATATGGTTTTTTCATTGTTAATGGGTCATTTGATGAATTGAATGAAATGAATAATGAATTGATTAAAAGTGCGATTGGCAGCTGCCTCGTTTTCTTCTCCCTGCTGTTTCTTTTCTCACGGCTTCTTCCCCCTCCCCTGCTTCTTTCTCCTCTGCTTCATTCTTAATTCTTTAGTTTGGTGATAATACTTCTTGATTCTACATCAAATTTGAAGGGCCAGCTCCATATATTATATGACTAGGTTGTCTCATCACAGTGACAACTATTTTGGAAATTTTTACATCAGCAATAGCAAAAGGAAACATGAATAATCCAGACTCTTATGTTTGACTGCATGGCCTTCACAAATCAATGATTCAAGAAGCAATTACAAAAACTACCTAATTCCGATCTCCACCTCTCTTTCTTGGTTCAACATTCATTATCTCGCGAAAATGATTAAAATATAAAGGTGCACATGAACAACCTACTCTACCAAAAAAATCCCTGAACATTGCCAGTTAAATCACAATCATGATGATAATAGCACATTCAGATATTATTTTCTTTATTTGAAGTTAGAAAATACCATCTAGATTAGTATACTAAATACGGAAAAATAATGACACAGTTCAAGAGTTTCAGTTTAAATCATAGATGAGTTAAAACAAATACCTATGAAATAGTACAGAACCAGTAGAAGAGAGGTATATACACCGTCTATCTCTTCTTGATGCCAATGATAAATCAGCTGTAATATTGAAAACGTTTTCATTATAAATTCGGTGCGCTGAAAACTGGAAAGGAAGAGAGCTTGCTACAGAACAAACAAAAATCTTACAGGTATATTTGTAGATATAGTAACAATAGCACTTGATGTGAAACACACAAGAGATACAATAGCCAAACCTGCAACCTATACACATAAAACTATGTTATAGAAAACCAATTATTGTAACACGAGTACTTGTACCTATTACAGCACAATATCTGCAACCTATAAACAGCAAAGTATGTTGAAGAAAACCAATTATTTTAACCATAAGCAAATGAACAAATTGTGTGGGACTCGTTAATAACGGAAAAGAACAGGACGTGACTATTTCCAAACAAACTGAAATTTATTCATGACCATATTTTTCTTTGAAGGAAACAAAGAAACTGCAGTGCAACTTTACCGAAAGACTGAAGTGGTAGAAGTACAAAAAGATAAGTACTTCCAGACAATTGAAATCATCCTCAGCCATATGCATACAGCATCAAAACATAAATTCCGACAGATTTAATCCATTTGGGACGAACATGAATGGTCTCTCACTGGCTCAAGAAATCTATACATCATAAATTTATTCTGATAGGCATGAAGTTACCTATTTATTTCTATTTTCATAAGCAAGCATAATTACATTGAGATTAAGAGAATCACGGTAAAGCTTCTTATTTTTCTAAGAATCACAGTAAAATTTCTTGAATTATAATTGAGTAACGTACCTTCCACATCTCTGATGAGGCGCGCTCAGATCTCACTTTTCTCATTTTCAAGAACAATATAAGCCCTGTTCCAAATTTGGGGGGAAAAAAGAGAGAGAGACGCATTAGTTGGAGAGAGATAATCATAGTGGAACTCCTATGTAAGAATTAATGAAGAACATATTGGTGTTTGTAATTATGGTCAAGAATGAGCAGTGCTTTCCCAAAACATTTTCAACCCAGAAGTTCTCCAATCATCTATCTTTTCTTAAGGCTCTTTAGGTTCTTATGCAATTGAAACTGAAAGTAGCCGGATGAGATTCAGATACTTGTTCGGGTAGAAAAAATTTAGAAAGGAAATCATTTCCAACCGAAAGAATCTTTACATCACTTGCACACACGTTTTCTCAACAACCATTTTGAAACTCCAGACCTCAGTTATGCAGCAGTTGCCTAAATTGAGCATAGCTATCAACTAGAATTTCATTTGACTCTCTTCTTTTCTTTTCTCTTCTCTTCTCTTCTCTTCTTTTTGGGTTATTGTTATAAGAACTTTATCCTCCACTATAGTTTCTCTCAAGAATTATATATAATCATTTTAAGAAAAAATTAGAGCAAAATTTTATTTTTTTTTATCACATCGCCTTATCACTCATTACAAGATATGAAGCAGGAAAAAAATAAATATTGGATGATAAGAATGGAAATGAAGATAATGAAGAATAAGTAGTTCAGACAATTATAACTTCGATGGGCTTTATAATCTAGTACCCTTGACAAGTACTGTTGGCTTTGGCTTTTGGATTCATTATTTTCTGGAGCGTCAATCTTCTTTCTGGGTTTAATACATGTTTCATTTTATTGTACGAGAAATGGTTTTAGTATAGATCACCACCGGCTGGTCACTATCAGATAAATCATATTCATGACAGATACATGCATAAGATTCAATGTGAATTAGCTTCATCGTTAAAAAATGAAAATTCCTGCCCATATGAAAATATACCATGTCATCCACTTCTCTCAACCTAAGGTCCTAAACCATGAGACTAATCTAAAGGGGATTTTCTGAAGCTAAAATTTCAGAAAATAGGAGTTTAAATAGTCAACGAAAAAATAATTGATACATTAGTACTGATAACACAAAAAGCAAAAAAAAAAAAAAATTGGTTAATAACATAAGTGCTCACCATAGGATGCCAAGGCTCCTCCCAGCAAAAGAACTGCAATGGCGAAAAGATCTACATATACCTGCAAGATTATTGCAAATTGCACCTTCAACAACCCTAACCAGACATACACACACAGAGAGAATAAGAAGGTAATACTTCCATATGAGAATTACTGGTTGAAAATATATTTTAGTGCACTTGAACAGGTTGCCATTTAAAGACATTTATATTTGTCTACAGTTCAGCAACAGCATACAGACTAAATAAGTACAAAAATGAATTGCTTTTAACATCTTACATCATGTGAACCAGAACTATCCCATTTATTAAATTAACCATGCAAGATTCCACTACGAACAGAAATAATTAACCATTGCTATGTCAAATCTTACTAGCAACCATCAGTAAGGACATTGCCATGGTTCAGTTATTCATATCCCAGTAAAAGTCTCCTCTGTTGTTAAATTTTAATCAGCTACAGAGCAAACTGTATTTCTTTTAATTTCTAAATCTTGAAGAGAGAGGGAGGGAGCATACTGATAACTGAATTACTCAACTAGTCATATCTTTACCCAAAAGAAATTACAACAAATATGATGTATCTTATATCTCCATTAAAAAAGTTATACTAAAACTGTATATAAATATCATACTGCAAGACCAAAGCAAAGAGTAGTTCAATTGTAAAGATGCCTGCGTAGTCTGACTTAGGGCTGTAAGCAAAAACCGTCAAACCGAAAAACCGAATCGAAACCACATTTTAGAAACCGTTGGTTTGGTGCCACGTGGACCCGTCAACGAAATGGTTTTGAACCAAACCAAACCGGTCAAAAATGATTTAGTTTAGGTTTGAGAATTTTAATTGCGGTTTAAAACCAAACCGGACCGGCAAAAAAATATATAAAAATAAAAAAATAAAAATAATGAATTTTTTTTTTTAAATTCATCCAAATATGTAAAATTCAATAGTTTTGTCATTTGTGTGTATTTTTGTCAATTTATAATTTTCCATTACATATATATTATTATTATCAAATAATTCTAATTTATATCTAATAATCTCAAAACTAACATAATCTATCAAAAATCATTTTCCTCTTCAGAATTCAAATTTCTACAGTTGCTTTTGAGTCTGCATTCTCAACTGGAGGTCGGATACTTGATTCATTTAGGAGTTTATTAGGTGCAAGAATGGTTGATACTTGTATATGCGAAAAAAATTGGTTACAAATTAAAAATGAACTTATAGTGATGCGTCAATATTTAGATGAAGTGGAAACATTTGATGATTCATTGAAAGTTGTGGCAGGTGGTTTATATTTTCTATTACCGTATTTTTAAAGATCCTCTTATCTATCTAGTATCCAATACTATGATGATGTAACGAATGCATTTGTTTGACTATGGAGACTATGAATCATTTGTGATAACAATTGATGTTTGAGTATATGTGAGAAACTGAATTTGTAACAATATACGACGGTAAACTTGTGTAATTGTTATGTTTAGATATTATAAACAATTGATTTATTATTATGGTTGATTATTCTCTCTGTCTAATCAATAGTTTTGTTTTTCAGATATGATGATCACGAAGTCTTGTAGAACATCATTATGTTTTTTTGGGCTTTATATGTAATTTAGTAGACTTGTATTGTAACGTTATCGTAAAATTTTAGCCTAAAATGGCAAACAAAAAACTATATTTTAGTTTATTGTAATTTCACTTTGATTTAGTTTAGTTGGTATTTAAACTTGTAGTAGATATATTTAGTTTGTTTTAGATTTACTGGTAGTAAGATATAAATATATATTGAATTCAATGAATTAATATCATAAAAGTAGGCAGACAAAAAAATATACGGCGAAACCGGCGGTTTAAAACCGGACCAAACCGTTAGGTTTAGGTTTGAGTTTTTTTCAAACCGTTCAAAATGGTTTGGTTTAGGTTTAAATTTTTCTCAAAACGGTTTGGTTTGAAAAATTGTCAAAAACCGGTAAAACCGGACCGCTTACACCCCGAGTCTGACTTATTATATTCCAGCAAATCCTGTAATAACAAGGCAGGTATATCTTTCCATAATTCAAGCGATTAAGTATAATAACATTCAAAAATATACTAAATTCTAAATTTTTGTTAGCTTGCATGCCACAATTAAGATTAAGAGGACAAGTTATAGCATTTGTTTAAAAACATAGGATAATCAGAATAAACCAAAGGCCCATGTGTACATGCCTGAGCAACGACTTCGGAATCAATTGGATTCTTTCCCATGCCAATCCAGATTAGCACAGCACATGCTATCATTATTGCAAAAACTATCACAGTAACCTGATGAAGATTCCTTATTAGATAAACTAAAATATGGATGATAATAAAAAATTATAGTGTTGCCAAGGAAGGAAAAATGAAAGTGTACAAAAGATTTACTGCTTCAATACCAAAATCACAATTCTTTGTCGGCTTCCTGTATGGATCGCCCAAAAGGAGAAACATCTTCTGCAACCATTGGTATTAGAACCAGTTCTCCTCTTCTCCAGCAGGGCTTCTTGTGGATTATATCCTTCATCCTCATCATCGTCATTTGACTGATGGCAAAGGTCAACCCTAGAAACCATTCCAATTGAAGTTTACCTTTTAGTTTCTGAAATCAACAACAACTTTGTCGAAATTTAGCATTCAAATGAGTATAGAACATTGAATTAGCTCTTTCGAGGTATTAGGTATGCATCTATTAAATGACAGTTCCAATTTCACGTGATGAGGCAGGAGAGTGTGCCCATCACAGCTTGCAATTTTAGTATATATCAAAGACCAATAGTATTCTAGGTTTCCAGGGTTGGTTAAGAAAGTAAACATTGTAATTTTAAGCTTTTCAATCATAAATAAATGGAGTTAAGCATAGAAATGAACTCCTGAAAAACTCAGGTTTTATACAAATCTAAATTTAGAGCATAAAATAAAGTTGCAAAAACATTTATATATGGAACACTATCTACTTTACTAGATTTTTTTAATATATGTCCAAGTATGATCTTCATTAAAAGAAGAGTGCCAGTATGAGTGAATGATTACTGGTAACCCAACACTGTAAATAAATCATGATTGCAATCACTGGATGTCCAAAAAATCAGTCCTTGCTATGCAAAATTGGAGATGAAAAAATAACTCATATTTGACATTAACTTTATGTCTTATATGATATATTATATTTTTAAGAGAAAATATATTGCAATAAACATCACAATCATATTATTTATAATATTAATATTTGTTTTGTATTTTTTTTGTTCAAACAGAAGCAAAATGCAGATGGTAAACAACAGATTTGACTATTAAAGACACTGAAATTCATTATCCAGTAAATTTATATCTAGAAGGTTGTGTATTAAAATACATGTTGAAAACAAAGCATTCAAATTCTCAAGTAACAAAACAAGATTGACTTACCAGAATGACAAGAGTAGAAAAAATGCTGCAACAAACAGAATTTTGGGGAAAGCTGCAAAAATAGTATCTTCTGGTTTAAGCGAACTTTAAATTGTCATCGAGGACATCTATAATTCAATAACCACTCAAGAAGGTTGAGGATTAGAATTTGCTTACCCACGACAATAAAACCACAGGAGTTTGACCAGCAAAGCCAACCCTTGCAAGCAGCAACAAGACTTAAAACAAAGTAAAAGAAATACCCTGCCATTGAGAAGTTATATTTCATTATCCATCATGTGACCCAAATAAGGACTTCAACTATCTTCTGAGACACATTATTGAGATCATTGGCAACGAACAGCTTCAAGACAAAAGGCTAAATAAATTAAAACTACACATATGCCAGCATAGGTACTGCTGATGAGATTCTGAACATAATAATGCCAAAAAATATGCGCTATATACTTAAAGTTTAGGGAAGAAGAGGTCCTCAAGCCTGCATTATTATAATTATTTGTAGCATCTAAATGATCCAGGAAATGATTCTGCGTTGCTTAGGGCCTTCCATTCCATAAACACTAGCTACAGATTTTTTATTTACTACCCCATATTCTTGGGAACTATTAATGCTGCATTCATTCCAAACATTTGCTTTTCAAGCATCATTATGCACATATTTTGGAGCCGCCGCATCCATATGCTCATAATATACAAATTCATGGCTTTCAAACTAATAATTAGTAAAGGAACAGTATCGCTTGCTGTATTCAGCTGATATGTGTTGTTTGACATTTAGCCACTATTTGGTTTAGTTAAAAATCAGATTTTAGTAGGTTTTGATAAAGTTGATGGAAGGTGTGGTAGAAAAGTTATGGGATTATAATTAATTGTTGACTTTAAGTATGATTTTTATTCACTTTTTAAGCAAAACCAAATGGGGACTTAGTGTTAGTATCAGGCCGCATCAATTAAAGGTCTAAGAAAACAACGATTCTAAAACTACTAAGTTCTCACCCAAATTTGAGGATCCAATCATTAGATGAAACACCTGCAATAAGACATGATTTTATCAGATTTGTACTTTGATAAAACAGAATAATCAGCCGTTATAAAGCCACATATATTTGATTTTGAAACACAATCACTGATCCGTCAGCATTTAAATATCCTCTCTTGTCTATCTATTAGACTAGCATCACCATGAACATACAAATATATTACAAGTTGCAAATTTGAAAGGTGGATGCATTTCACATTCGAGAAACCCACCAGGAAAATGTTCTACCAGAAAATGAATACAAACATTCCCGACAAAATATACATCTAACACCCATCTTGGAAAAGAAGTTCGAGTCCAAGATCCATCTTAGACTAGGCTTTTAGGGTAATCATAATTGTGTATTTTAACATTCTAACAGACTTTATCAGAACTGAAACGGAACTATAGAAGGGCAGAAACTATAGAGTACTGCAAAAAGAGCATCAATTGTAGAAAGATATTTTTAGAGTATTGTCAATTAAAACCACATTCCTAGATTGCTTATTTTGTGAATAAAAGAATGGTTTATCAGCCATCTAATAGACTTCAAAGGAAATTGAATATTTGGCGAGGAATGTTTGGAATAACATAGCCCAAAGCCCAAAAGAGTCATCATGCACATACAATATTTATGTTAGTTTTTTCATTTTTCTTTTCGTGGCAAGATTTGAGACAAACACTAGATTATAACACAGATACATCACAGGTTTTCATGCCAGTCCATCTTATCCAGTAGCTAAAAGAATCTCACTTAAGAGAATGATCTACAATTTACAACTGCGGTTGGAAACATAATTCCGTAGTGTTGAAAGGACAAGCATACAAAGGGAAGGTGTTGTGTGGATAGCACAGCAGCTTACTTTTTGACGCGTCCAGCCAAGTTGTAAGTTCCTTGAATGAATCCTCATCAACTGGTACAACACCAAAAAATGAAAAATGAAAAACTAAAATTCTTGAATCTCATAAATTGGTATATCCTAATAGGCAGTAAAGGAGGCAGCAGCATGCAAACATGTGAAAAGATCAAATGCAGAAACAAACTAATATACCAGAAAAAACACATCGCATTTGCTATATTTCATGGCCAATTAAACTCCAAGAACCCATAAGTAAAATCCAATTTTTTTTTTTACTAAAAAAAAAATTGAAAAAAAAAAATCGAATCTCTACCACTCACCAAAACTAAAGATTGGATAATTATCTTCATAGTTCACACTATTTATCCATGTATCCTCTACCAAAAAATTAATTATTCCCCAAAAGTCCCAACGAGTTTATCATCAAATTAGCAATGTATCTCTCAATCTATATCTCGAAAAGTAGAATTGAAAGTAAGAATTACCTGACAGAAAGCGAGAGCTGCAATCACCCCATCAACGCAGGCAAGACCCACATTCACTCCCACCAATTCTTTTGGATAGCAACTCCCCTCTCTCAATTCCAACATTTTCCCTTAATCCCTTTATACTATTCTCGAAAACACTCACTCTGACTGATTATGTGTCTGTATATTTATACAAGAAAGCTGAATTTCGCAGTGTCTGTATATATATGTACCATAGTATATGTATTGTATATATATTTGTGCCGACCTCGTATAGAACTAAGGAAAGAAGAACTGTGGTACGGCAAGGATCGAAAAGGATATCTTTTCTTTCATTAGAATTTCTATGGTATCTTTCAATTTTGGTCAGATCTGATTGTGGATTCTCCCATCCCACTAGGTTGAGAAGACAAAAAATAGTACTTATAAGAAACCAGTAGTAAGCACTTTTTTATTGGATCGAATGAATGATATGGTCAAGGTACTTTTAACGTTATTTGTACGAACAGAAAATAAATTTTAAATAATTCAATTGTTTAGATTTTATTTGTATAAATATTATTAATTAAAAGTATTTGATTGATTTAATTTTCAATTTTAAAAATATTATATTTATCCATTTTTTATTGATGAGTACGGGGGATAGATAAGAGAGTGAATTCCCTAAAAAATAAAATTATACTCTCCTAAAGAAAATATTTTCCTTAATTTTGAAGAAAATATATTCGCGTGATCAAAAGTAGAAAAAAAATTTCTATAAAAAAAATATCAATTAAATAGCACAAAAGTAGAAATTTGGTTAGAGAAAATACATTTTTCATGGAAAATATTGGTAATCAAGCACACCCTTAATGTTTTTGAAGTACTAATATTGTTTTTGAAAGTAATTGACGTAATTGATATTGTTATAGAAAAAATTAAAATTGTTGAAAATATATCTTCTATATATAAAAAGTGCATATTTAACGGAAAAATTAACGAAATTTCTTGATTTAACGAAAAACTTAATGGAATTTCTTATTTTTAACGGAAAATCTTTTTTCACCACCCCTACTTTCAAAATTATAATTAAATAATAATAATAATAAATTAGCTTTTGATAATTCCTTCAAACTAAAATATCTTGGAGCTAACTTATCCGAATCGATTTTTTTTCGAATCTGATTTATATATCTAATTACGATTTATCCAACGAGACCAATATTCATATATTTACGATAACTCCATCAATATTTAAATATTTAACACAAATAAAATATAATTTGATAAATGTATCATTTAGTCCCTAACTTTCAAAATATTAAAATATAGTATATAAAAATTGAATTATATTTTATGAAAATTTTTGGGGTATTACATTCTCACCCCCTTAAAATATTTTCGTCCTCGAAAATTTACCCGTCACTTACCAATACTAAGTCTAACACATGATATACATATATTATCGTAATACATATAATACTTTAGCGATAAAATAAATTGTATTATTACTTAAAAAAGAGTAAAGACTTAAGCCATGCAAAAAGTTTAAGCCTCCGTTTGTTTCTCATTAAAAACCCATAAAAATGAAAAATATGACCGTTATCCATCACATCAATCTATCAATTTTGAATTTCTATCTCTTGTGTGGGGTCCAATAACGGCTATATTTTTCATTCTCATTCTACATTAATGAGAATCAAATGGAGACTAAGTAAATTCATCTTCTTACCCCTTAACATACCTTGAGTTTTCTGTTTGTGATTTTGGGTTGGAAATGACAGAGAGAAGCACTTTATTTAATTATTTATCAATTATATAAACATTACATCATTAATTATTTAATTAATCAAAAAAATTACATCCTTATTAATAACAAATTAATTCTTAAACAAAACTATTAAATATAAACTAAGCAAACGTGCATTGCACGTTACTTACACCTAGTATATATATATATATATATATATATATATATATATATATATATATAAAAGTTCTTGTGAAATTACGTTTATAATTTAAAAAGATAGAATAAATTGAAAAACCTAAAAATCCAAACTCCTTATTGAACATAGATCTTAAGACAACCCATAATTGATATGTCTCATAACTTGTTCCTATTTGTATTTACCCTTATTTAAACATACTTAAAATCAAACATTATTAAACCCTGTATGAACCAAATTATTGTAGAATGAGAATGAAAAATACAACCGTTATTGAAACCCACACAAAAGACAGGAAATTCGAATTTAAATATTGATGTGATGAATAACGGTCATATTTTTCGTTTTATTGAAAGAAAAATGTAGATCAAACGGGGCTAAATCTCATAGACAGATAGTCTCAACAATACTACATATATGGATCATATCATCAAATTATGGGTTAAATTGAACTTTGCTTTTGCTAATCCTCGTAATGCCAACTTGGTTTTTATGCATTTGAAGGAATTTTGGGGGCTATTTTTAGGGCTCTTCACGGTTTTGATGGATTGAGAGTTGTTTCATTTTTTTGGGACATGGGGGAATGGATGGGGAGGAATGGCGTGGCATTTGTGGTGGGAAGATGAGAAAGGGAAGAGCTGACGGCGGTAGAGAGGAAGAGGATGATTGGGGTGGATTGGGGTGGGGAAGATGAACAATAGTTTAGCATTTTTTTTTTTATTTAATTCTTTTATTTAAATTTTTTCATATGAAAAATGTAAAGTTACATATTTACCCTTTAAAAATTGGTCAAACATTTAATTATTGGTCAACTAACCGTCAAACTAACGGTTTCTGTCAATTTGAACTCCGAATGCGAATTATTTAAAGGTTTGGTACCGTGTGTGGTACAAATGAAAGGTTTGGGCAAAGTCTGCAAAAAAGGTGAAAAGTTTGGTACCGTGACTGTAATTTTCCCTATTATAAATCAACATATATCTTTAAAGTGTTCCTAAAATGGAAGACTAAAAGGTGTGATTTTACTATATGGGTGGTCTGCAATATTTTTTAGTAATAATTTAATGTCAAATTATAAAATATTATCGTCATTCAAAAATATTTATTTAATATTGGCACTAAATTGTTGGATTAATGAGAGAGAAAACTGCAATTTGCATGTTATTTTCGATTTTTTCAAAAGTCAAAGTTTTATTAATGATTTATTATTGAACTAAGTGATATAATTGAAGTTCTAGTATATTTTGATTTGTTTACACCACAAAAATATATAAGATTGTGTTGATACCATATCATTTTGTATAAAAATTTGAGAAATTGGTGGTCTCAAATAACAAATAGATGTGTAAAATATTTCAATTTATTATTGAATTTCACTATAAATTATTTGATAATTGAAGCTATGTAATCAGTATTAAGCACTCTCAAATGTTCATATGCCAATATAATAGTGAAAAAACTCAAAAATCAATAATAATAATAATAATTTTCTTAAATGCATCAAAAGTTTACCCAATTATTGAATTCAAAACCCACCAAAGTTTACTCCCTCAACGTTTTTAAATATTATTATGCATTTAAATTATATTTCAAATGAATGTAAATATTAGTTTTAATGGAAAAAAAACGAAGCTAATGGTAATGTTTTTAATGAAAAATCAAGCACATTGGAAATCATGTTTAATATTATAATTTGTAAAATTAACTTCATGAATTAAAAATTAGGAAAATTAAACAAGGACATAGTTGACAAAAAATACAAATTTAAGGATAAAATTGTAAACAAAATGAGGGTACATTGGGCATATAGCTAAATATTTAATGGTAAAATTGATATTAAAAAGTTTCTCATCAATCTTTCATTTGATACCATTTCAATAACAATTTTAGAAATTGATAGTCTCAAATAACAAATTGATGGGTAAACTATTTCAATTTATTATTGAATTTCACTATAAATTAATTGACAATTAAAGCCATATATCAGTCTTATATACTCGCAAATGTTCATACGTCAATATAATAGAAAAAAAAAACTCAAAAACCAATCAATATATTGTTGTTTGTACATCAGAATTGAGTGATTTCTTTAGTTTAAAATAAAATCACTAAACCTATCAACATTAGAAATAATGTCAAGGAATGAGATGCAAATGATTGAGGCAAGAGTTGGACTCTTTGTCCTTGAGTCGAGTTTGTCCCGCACAAGTGCCTAGGATTATGGCAATCAACTTCCAAAATATAACGATCGACTTCTTGTATTTGCAACACTTCGAAACACAAGAACAACTAACCAAATGATGCTTTTATACTCCTCTTCGAATGAAAAAAAAAAAAAAAAAAGGTTTTGATGTAGAATTTTAGAAAGGAAATGATGTTTTTATGTTATGCTGTGATTGTATAATATAGGAGTGAATGAAAACAACATCCAAGAGTCATATTTATAGATCGAAGAGACTCAACCCAAATTCAACTTGTTTCACGAAAAGTTTTCAAAGTTCACTGTCGATGTCGCTTGCTTACCGCTTGAGCAATAATTTTAGAGACTTTGTGGTTCGTCTGGTGTTAGGCTGTCGCTCGAATGACGGTTTCATATAGGAAATTCAATTTTTTTTTTCTTAAGTTAGAATCGTGTTTTCCAACCCTACTTCATTCACTAATTTCTCATTCATCTGAAAATAGTTTTCTATATCCAAATATACTAAATTCATCTATTGATGAGTAGAACATGATTGCTCATTTCTCGCCTAGTTCGAGTAGCGAGACCCATCCAAATATTTGGTTAAAGTCTGATAAAAATTAATTTTCTATAATTATTTTCCAACAATCTCCCACATGACATGAATGGAAATTATCAACATACACATGAAATGTAGACTCTAACAAAAAATGAGTACATACGACAAGTTATAGCATCAGGAGAGGTAGCTTTTGGCTTTCAACCTTCTTTAGTTGAATACAATCGAATTTATTAGGCTAGTCAGTGAACATGATGTTTTGAACTGTTCAACTATTCGTGTAAATCAAAACAATTGTACCAACTCCATAACCTGTTTAACAACTTCAATTCTCATGGTTGTGTTCATTTTGGCAATGAACAACTTTTGATTTCATAAGTGTTTTAAGAGAATTTAAGGCTCAATTCTCGTAGAAACAGCCTCGCATTACACTTACACAGGTGATCCCCTATAGTATCATATCATACTTCTCTTGGCTACCTCCAAGATATAGGAATTATTAAAAGTATAATTTATCATTATACACTTAACAATCTAGCGCTTTTAATTCTATAGGAATGGGAATAAGTACATTTTTGAATGGTTGATAACTTAGTTCTCTCATTGAACCAAGATCTTGGGATCTACAATCAACAAGGTTGGGTTGCCGTTATAGTGATTCCATTCAATAGGCTTCAGGTTCATTCCACTTGAAAGATGGTACTTGTGATCTCTCGATAATCCTTTCGTCAAATGATCTGCTATGTTTTCCTTCGATTGACATAGTAAATTGAGATTACACTATTCGATATTAGTTGTTTAATGGTATGTCTTTGACAAATATGTCATGATTTACCACTATACATACTATTTTGTACCCTAATAATTGCCATTGACTACCACAATGTATGTTAATAGCAGATATCGATTTTTCTCAATATGGAGTACCCCCGAAAAAATTACGAAGTCATTCTGCTTCTTCCCCAATTTTATTTAAAGCAATAAACTCAAATTTCATCGTTGGTCAAGCTACACAAGCTTGTTTAGAGGAATTCCAAGATACGGCTCCACCTCTCATGATAAAACATAATCACTTGTAGACTTTGAATATTTTGTATCAGATATCCAATTTGCACCAATATATCATTCTAATACCACAAGATATCTAGAATAATGTAATACATAGTCTATCGCGTGCCTTAAGTATTTAAGAACTCTCATTAATGCCTTCCAATGGTCATTACCCGGATTACTTGTAAATCTACTTAACTTATTGACCACAAATGCGATATCTGGACGAGTGCAATTAATGATATACATCAAACTCCCTATAATGTGTGAATATTCCAATTAAGATATAGGTTCGCCAGTATTTTTGGCTAAGTATAGACTTAGGTATATTGGTGTTTGAATAAGATTATTGCCATACGTCTTAAATTTCGTAAGTATAGCCTCAACATAATCCCTATTATAACATCAACGAGTCCCACATCCTTCATATCGAAATGTTTTATCAGCATTTTCTTAATTGAAGTAATAGTTTTCGAGTTATTACCCATTATTAACATATCATCAACTTATAAACACACAATAACATATTCATTAGGTTTGCTTCGGATGTAGACATATTTGTCATATTCATTAATTTTAAAGTCATTTGACAATATAGTTTTGTCAAATTTCACACGTCATTGCTTCGGTGCTTATTTAAATTCATACAATGATTTAATAAGTTTGCACGTCCTTTTTCTCCTTTCTAGGAGCCACTAATCCTTCATGTTGTTTCATATATATTTCTTTTTCAAATTCACCTTTTAAAAAGGACTCTTTATGTCCATTTGATGTATTTCGAGATTGTGTAATGCTACAATTACAATCAATAATCGAATAGATATGATCATTGTAACAGGTGAATATGTATCGAAGAAGTCTAGACCTTCTCTTTATCTATATCATTTGGCTACTAATCTAGCATTGTACTTGTCTATCGATCATCTTAAAGCTTTATTTCCTGATGGAAGATCAACCAATTCCCAAGATGGTTTTACATAATCCATTCGATTACATTATTAATTTCTTTTTACCAAAAAAGAGTTTTGGGAGTGGACATTGTTTCGTTAAATATCCTTGGATCATTTTTTATTAAGTATATTAAAAAATTTGGGCCAAACTTCTTAGAGATATTTTGCTTATTACTGCGACTTGGCTCTTCGTCTCCTTAATGATTCCCATTTATTGTATCGTAAGTTCGTTTTTATGAAGTTTTACAAGGACAGATGTTTTCAAAGAATGCAATATTCATTGATTTGATGATCGTACTTATATGTAAATAATGTATTTCTGATTTATAAACTGGAAATCGATATGCACTACTATTGTTTCTATATCCAATAAAGACAACCTATTATCTTTGGTCCAATCATAACCTGTTTAGGCTTAGGTATTTGTACTTTTGCTAAACACCTTCACACTTTTAAATATTTGTAGGAAGGTTTTCGACTACTCGTGTGGTATTTTATTAAAGATGTGATTTGTAGAAAGTATAGCTTCCCTCCACAAATTTTGAGGTATGTCCAAACTTATTAACACTACATTCATCATTTCCTTAAGTGTTTAATTTTTGCATTCAACAACACCGTTAAATTGGGGTGAGTGTGGTACCGTTATTTGATGAATAATTCCAGATAATGAACATAATTTTTGGAACGGTGCAACATATTTTCCACATCGATCACTACAAATCATTTTTATTCATTTCTCATAGTGTTTAAACGCTTCCAAAGCTTCATCTTTGCTTTTCAATAAGTATATATGATAGTATCTTGTACAATCATCAATAAATATAATGAAATACTTTTTACCACATTTTATTTGAACAAGTTTCAAGTCACATATGTCACTAAAAATAAGTTCCAAATGTATTGTGTTTATTTCAATTAAATGAAACGACGTTTTAATTAACTTAGCCTCCACACAAATCCCACATTTCCATTTGTATTGAAATACATATTTTGGTAGTAAACTTGAATTTATTAACTTGCATATAGAATTAAAGTTTGTATATCCTACTCTATGATGTCATAAATTGGATGACTCAAGAATATAAGCAAAAGAAGATATTTTATTCTTTGAATTACTCACTACATTAGTACGGACATTCATCTTGAATAATCCATTTCTTACATAATATTTGCCTACATAAATATTATTTTTGGTAAGTATACACTTATCTGATAAAAAGTTGCTAAGTAAAGAATCTGACACTAAGTTCTTGCAAATCCGGTATGTGAAGTACATTGTTAAGGATAAGTTCATTGTCCGAAGTCATCTTCAACACCACTTTAATTTGTCCTTCAAACTTTAAGCTTGAAGAATTCTCCACGAATAATTTCTCACCATTATTAGGAGTGTAGGATGAGAACATTCCTTTATCAGCATAAATGTGACGGGTTGTACCCGTATCAACCTACTATTCTATGGGATTCCCAATGTTGTTGCATGCACAAACAACGGCCAACAAGTTCATATATGATATACCATCAGATAATGCATCAGATATGTTGATATTTGCTAGGACTTGCTTCTTTGATTTGCGACATTCAATAAAGCGATGTCCAACCTTTGCACAATTGTAGCAATTTCCCTTGAACACGTGTTGTCTAAGCCATTTAGAATATAACTCTTGCATAGAAAATTTGAGTGTTTCCAAACATCCAATGCTATCAACCAGAGCCGATTCTGGGCCGAGGCGAATGAGGCCCGCGCCTCGGGCCCAAAACTAGAGGGGGCCTCATTTTTTGGCCCCCATTTTTTTTTTTTTTAGTCCTAGCCCAACTGCTAGAGGGCCTCTCAAGTTTGGCCCATTTCATTTTTTTTATTAACCTAAACTAAAGTCTAAACATCACAGAATCAATTTCTCAACCCTTCGGTCGTCCGTCTTCTTCCCGCTTGCTCTCAACTCTCACTCTCAAGTCTCAACTGTCCAAAAATCCACCATATACCAATCCAACCGTTCTTCCTTCCTTCCCCTTCTGGCGACCGGCTTTCCCTAACTTCTACTTACCTTATCGGGCCGTCCTTCCGCTCGTGACTGCCGACTGAGATTCGCGCTTCAACCGCTTCCTGCCTCTGGTCTGCTTCCTGCTGCCTGCTAGTAGTGCCGGTGGCGGTAGGTACCTTACCTGATTACCTCTTAATTCTTATGAGTTTAATTTTGTCTACGTATTGATTAGGGTTTAACATTTGAATTTGATGCTCATTTTCCATGTTTAAATTAATTTCAGATATCTTTGATAGTTTGATTCACCTAATTTCAAGAAAAGAAGAATGTTTTTCTTTGAATCCCTCTTTACCACACTTCAAGGCTCAAGCAAGGGGCTTCAATTCGGGTAACTGGAAAGTGCGTATTTTTATAATTTTATGTGTAATGTGTCAATTTATTGCTTTCTGTTTTTACCTTCATTTATAGTAAATTAGCAGTAATTCATATGTTGAAAAATGAAAGATAGGATGCCAAGATTTTTTTGTTTGTTCTGTATTGAAACATTAAGGCACTGTATAGTTTGTACTCTGTAGTCTGTTCTATCGAAGGAAAAGCAAGGCGGTAATTCGAGCATGTTTTGCTTTTGATAAGATAAAAATGTTCTCATAAGTTATAAATAAATAAGTTTTTAAAATAATTTCTCTTATTGATGAGAATTAGGCTAAATAATTTCTCTTATTGATGGTTATCTAAACATGTTTTCAGGCTTGTGACTTGTGAGAATTGAGAATTGAGATGCAACGCTGGAATAGGGCGTGATACCATTATTTTCGACGATTTTCTACTCTCAAGTAAGCAATGGCTTGCTCTAACTTGATATTGAAAATGTTTGAAGCCTTGTCGACTTATATAATTGTCGCATGGTCGGCTTGTATGATATTAGATTGTAGCGTGTATGATCAATTGCACAGGCGCACGTAGTCACTGTATTGAATACTTTAATTGTGATGAGATGATTGAGATGTTTCGTAATTGTCTTTTAGGCTAATTATTGGGTATTAGATATATACTCATATGTCATGCCTCCTAAATATGAGTCTGGAACTATGTCACGAGAAAGATTGAATGAATTGACTATGTTATCAATAGAGAAAGATATGGTTGAACAGTTAAATTATTCAGATTTGATTAATATTTTTGCCTCTAAAACAGCGAGACGAATATTATTTAACTGATTGTTTGAACTCTAGTCGATTTTGTTACTTTATAATATAAATCTTTTGTTCTTTATATTGGTTTGTTGTTCTACTCTTCAGTGTTAAGTTAACAATACGTTGCATAATGTACTGTTGGATTTTGCATTTACGTTGATCGGGGGGGCCCAATTTTGGGAGTTCGCCTCGGGCCCCTGAAATCACAGGACCGTCCCTGCTATCAACGATGCCCTATTGTTTTCCCTTCTTGCACGACAAGAGCATTCTCATTTAAGAACTTTACCAAGTTTAGTATTGTTAAATAGAGCAATATTTTTGTTGCCATCTCTTAAAATCAATCCTACTAAACTTTTTCGATTTCTCTCCATGTGAAATGGAGGTTGGATGAGAGGGAGAATTGCAACCAGATGAATCACAACAGAAGAAACCAAGTTTGGAGGAACCACTTCCGAAGCACAAACATTTGAAGACATCACATTGGAAGTAACCACATTAAAAGTAACATCGGTGTTTTTTTTAATGGTAGTCGTTTTTGTTTACACAAACAGGAGTTTAACCAAACCAAGATTAGAATCCAAGGAGTAGAAAAGTTAAACCGAAACAAAATCAGTTTAACCTAGTTAAATAGAAATTTTGTAAAGATATCACTCAACAATAGAAATTCGACTTAAGACTTTTGTTTGTAAATCAGAATTGAGAGATTTCTTTGACTTAAATAAACTCACCAAACCAACCAACAATAGAATGGAAAGTAAAGGGAAATTTGGACAGAATAATGTCGAGGATTGAGATGCAAATGATCAATACAATAGTTGAACTATTTATCTTTAAATTGAATTAGCCCCACATGGGCCTATAGATTATGGCAATTAACTCCCAAGACACAACGATTGATTTATTGTGTTTGTAGCACTTCAAAACACAATAACAATAAAACAAATGTGTTTTTGTACTCTTCTTCAAATGAAAAAATAAAACAAGGTTTTAATGCAGAATTTTGGCAAGAAAATGATGTTTTTTTATACTATGAATGCATAAGATATGCATGAATGAAAATAACACCAATAGGTCTTATTTATAGATATACAAAGGTTGCAAACTGGAGAGACACAACTCAAATTCAACTTGTTTCACGAAGCTCGCATGTCGTTGGAGTGATAATTTCATAGACTGTCACTTGCCTCACAATAGGCTGTCGCTCAAGCAACGGTCTCATATAGGAAATTTGATTTTTTCTAAGTTAAAATCGTATTTTCCTACTATAATTCATTCACTAATTTCTCATTCATTAGAAAATAGTTTTCTACGTCCAAATATACTAAATTCATCTACTTGATGAGTATAACATGATTGACCAATTTCTCGTCAAATTTTAGTGAGACCCATCCAAATATTTGGTTAGAGTTTGATAAAAAAAAATCAACTTCGTATAACTAGTTTTCAACATATATTAATATAAAAACAATCATATACAATAATAAATTAAATTCATAAAAATTAAACAAAGCATATAGTCAATACTTTTTTAGATGAATACCAGCATGGAACAAAATAAATTCCATGTCCTTCCCCATTTTCTCAAATGCATCAAAAGCTTACCCGATTATTGAATGCAAACGCATCAAAGCGTACGCCTCAATGTTTTTAAATATTAATATGTATTTAAGTTACATATCAAATGAATGTAAATATTAGTTTTAACGGAAAAGATGAAGAGACTTTTAAACGTAGGGTAAATTAATAATAATATTTTTAATGAAAAATCAAGTACATTGAGAACCATGTTTACCGTATTTTTCACCCCCATTTTTTCATAAACTTATTTTCAATCATATATTTACATAGTAAAATATTTTGCATGCAAACTTAGAGAACTTTTTCTTATTTTTTTTAACCGCACATTCTCCAACAAAATGCATTTTGAAAAAAAAAAAAAAAAAAAAAAACGGTCTCAAACATGCACTTAATATTATAAGTTGCAAAATTAACTTAATGCATTAAAAATTAGGAAGATTTAAAGCTTGTTTGGGAGGGATTTTTTGGGGAAAGAATTGATTTTGAATAGTGATATGATGGAAAATGTGTAGTTGAAAAAGAAGAAAAAATTATTGATGTGATGAAAAATATTATTTTATTGAAGAATGTGTGGTTAAAAATGAGAATTGATTTACTGTAGAATTTGAAAAATCCGTACCAAACGGACATATTGGACATATAGCTAACTATAGTTGACAAAAAATTTAAGTACAAAAGTGTAAGCCAAATGAGAGTATATTGGACATATAGATAACTACTAGGTGCAAGCAACGTGCAATGCACGTTTGCTTAGTTTATATTTAATAGTTTTGTTTAAGAATTAATTTGTTATTAATAAAGATGTGATTTTTTTGGTTAATTAAATAATTAATGATGTAATATTTATGTAATTGATAAATAATTAAATAAAGTACTTCTCTCTGTCATCTCCAACCCAAAATCACAAATAGAAAACTCAAGATATGTTAAGGGGTAAGAAGATGAGTTTACTCAAAATTACAATTCATTTTATCGTTAAAGTATGATATGTATTACGATAATATATGTATATCATGTGTTAGACTTAGTATTGGTAAGTGACAGGTAAATTTTCGAGGACGAAAATATTTTAAGGGGGTGAGAATGTAATACCCCGAAAATTTTCATAAAATATAATTCAATTTTTATATAATATATTTTAATATTTTGAAAGTTAGAGACTAAATGATACATTTATCAAATTATATTTTATTTGTGTCAAATATTTAAATATTGATAGAGTTATCGTAAATATATGAATATTGGTCTCGTTGGATAAATCGTAATTAGATACATAAATCAGATTCGAGAAAAAGTCGATTCGGATAAGTTAGCTCCAAGATATTTTAGTTTGAAGGAATTATCAAAAGCTAATTTATTTTTATTATTATTTAATTATAATTTTGAAAGTAATGGGTGGTAAAAAAAGATTTTCCGTTAAAACAAAAAATTTCGTTAGTTTTTCCGTTAAATCAAGAAATTCCGTTAGTTTTTCCGTTAAACCAACAAATTCCGTTTAATAGCCAATTTTTATATATAGAAAGATATAAGGATAAAATTGATATTCAAAAGTTTTTCCTCAATCCTCCCTTTTTAAATAGGGTAATTATATTACCATCACAAAATGTACTTAGTACACCACAATTAAAGTATATTTTCAATAAATACACCACAACAAATTTAGAATTATACTCTTGATTAATTAAAAATGAAAAAGAAAATATAGCATTGTGGTTTACTTATCATTCCAATTCTACTTATTTTTCTCACCTTTTCCACCCATTTTGATTTTTTTTTCATCTTCCTTTAATCATCAAAATTGATGACGTTTGTACTTCGGATAGGATAGAGAACATGTGAAATATAGTACTAAATTAGTCAGGAAGTCATTTTTCTTTTTTATCAATATTTATTTTGATATTTATATAGAAGGGATACTGAAAATATTAATGAATCACAATCTTCCCTTCATTACTCAAGGATAATACACAATCAGAGGTAGTAAAAATAATATGAAAGGAACAATTTTTATTTTCACCACGTGTTTGGTGAATGTGAACTTGATTAACTTCATCTTCCTTTAACCATCAAAATTGATGATGTGCCGTGACTGATGCACAACAATTTTTTTGCCATTGATTGATATACAAAAATATAATTATGACCATAATTTGCTTCCATAGGATCAACATTAGAATTTCAATAACACCATTGAAGGATTAATTGGTGTAAAGGAAAGATCAACGCCGAAATTTCAAAAAAATCTCTAAAAGACATCTCCATTAACAGCACCATATTTTTTTTTGTCATTGCTGGCATTGGGGTTCTAAACATGGTAATTTGAATTGGCATATTTTATGATTGTGGTGGAAGAATAATTTTTTTTATTTGATAAATATATTAAAACCTCATTTATGTAATTTTACTTAAGGCTATTTAATTAAATAAAGAAATTTATTAAAATTGTGGTGTAACTAACAAAATTTGTAGTGGTAATACAATTATCCTTTTAAATATTGTAGTAAGAGTATATCCAATAGATTCTTTAAACGTGTGATGCTCTCTATTTTAAAATGTCAGCATTTAAAATCATGCTTCAAGTGACTCTTTAAATTAATATTTTAATTTAGAGAGTGAGTTTGACTCTCCAAATTTGGAGAGCCAACACACTCTCTATAATCAAATGCATTCAAAAAGTTTCAATTTTCAATGTAGGAAAGCAATAAAATAATTTAAAGAAAAGTTAGTTAAAATAAAAATAAAGAAAAATAATAAACATTTTTTGGTAGTAGTAAAATTTAGTGTTAAATATAAAGAGTTTGTAGGAGTGCTTCAAAATTTTAATTTTCTAAATTTATAAATGCTCTCCAAATGATAGAATATGCTCTTTAAAAATAGAGAGTTTATTGAAGATGCTCTAAGTTAATTAAGTCATGTTTGGTCCACTAAAAAGGTGAATTAAAATCCCAATTTAAAGTTATCTCTCAATTAGAATCATACATTTCATGTTGAATATAATACCACAAAAGTAATATTTTATTAAGAAATTGTGCATTCTACAAATTTAATGTACATGGAACTAGGGGTGGGCAAAAAATCGACCGACCCGACGAAACCGACCGGTTTGAGTCGATTTTTTGCATTTTTTAAGGGGGTTTTCGGGTTTCGAGTTTCGGGTTGGGGTCGGGTCAGGTCGCGGGTTGGCACTCTAAACCCAATAGAACCTGACCCGACCCAACCCAAAAAAAAAAAAAAAAGACCTTAAATAGAAAAAACAAATCCCTAAACTAAAAGTTATCGCCTCCACTTCAGCCTAAGCACTAAGCAGCCTTCATTCACGCTCTCTCCACCATCCTTCAGGTCTTTTACGCTCGCCACTTCGCCTGAGACCTAGAGTCCCGGACAGTTAATTTCTCTTAAATCTCCGATTCTCCGACAAAGATCTTTTGACTTTTGTTATGAGTGGTAATTTCTTGCAAATTTGTTCTGTTCAATTATTTTCATTTTTTTTTCACTTTAGTTCCGATTTAACTTCTTCGTATATTTTTCTAATAGTCGATCAATTTTAAGGATAAATTATGCTGCACTCTAGCCTTGTATTTTGAATTTTGATGTTTTCCTTTCTGTAATTTGATGAATAAATGTTTTGATGTCTTGTATAAAAAATTGTAAGTGTTTACAATGATCCCTCATTTATTATCAGAATAAAAGTAATTATTTTCACATATTCAGATCCGTTTCTCCTGTTCAAAAGCAGGTGCAAACCAGTTCATTTCATTAGTTGAGCAATTGAGTTTATAATTAACATAATCTGATTAATGGAGAGACACATCAAGAAGACAGAGAACAAGCTCAGCAAGTTGATTGTAGTTTATCGATCATATAACAGAATAATTGGACGGACTGAGAAGAATGTTGACTTGAATATTTTCTTCAGTTGGTTTTTGTTCAGTAGCTTGGTTCTTGACATTCTTCAAATAGTGAGGTATAACACATTAACAAGGATATTATGCTTTATTATTATTATTATTATTATTATTATTATTATTATTATTATTATTATTATTATTATTATTATTATTATTATTATTTTAATTTTTAGTATGGATAGTGAGGTATACAATTGTGCACTAAACGAATGACAGTATCTTTAGGTAAATAGTTTTAAGAACAATTTTAGTCATTCCTTTATGTATGGTGTACGGTTAGCACTTTAGAATTCCATCAAATACATATAATCCGACCAAATATTACTTTTGGTTACAAAGATTTAAAGATAGTTTTTGGCAACCCGACCAACCCAACCTGATCGACACTTGATTGGACTGGGTTGGGACATTTACACGAGTTGGGTTGGTTTGATTTTAGATCAAATCGATCATGTTAGGTTGGGTTTGGGTTTGGGCAAAAATCAATCCAACCTAACCCAACCCAACCCACACTCACCCCTACATGGAACACAAAATTTACCACACTTCACCCATATAATATATGGGTTATGCTAAGAGTACCCTATTGGGGAGCGTCTACGCCCATAGGCTCCCTCTAATAGGGGACCGCCATTTGTCCATTGTGACACTCATTAGGTAAAATATCATGTACAAATAGAGTTTCCCATAAATTATTGCAGCTTCGACTATCAATATTATTTCACACTCTCTCCTTTGCGACTCCACTATCAATAACGTCGGATAAATACTAGCATATAGTAATGGACAATGCTACATATACATCCTCTTTTTACCTAATATTTTATCTACACTCACAATAGGGTGGGGGAACCACACATTTGGAAGTTTTTTATTCACGCGTGCCCCGTGCGCATGTGAGAGGGTGTAACATTTCGATACAAATAGAATTATCCTATAGTAATTACCAATGTTGTCAAAATCGGCCCGGCCTGGCCCGGCCCAACCAGTTTGATCGGTAAAATTTGGAACTGGACTCGAAATCGGGCCAAATCTTGTCCGGTTAACTGATTATGACAAAATTGCTCAAAACCCACTAAACCGACCAGTTTAACCGTAAACCGATTTTGAGCGATTTTCCGGAAATTTTTTCAAATTAAAAAATTTTAATTTTATGAATTGGCCTCATAAATTACAATTTAAAGGCACATAGAGGATTATTGAATGTCATGCCCATTTTACAGATGCACTTCTCTCAAATGGTTTCATAAACTTCCAATGTGGGATAATACTTTTTATAAATGCTTCTCTCCAATGGTTTCATAAACTTTCAATATGGGATAGTAGCATAACAAAAAAATATTAAAATGTTCATCAAAATCATTTTATAAATGTATGTCTAATTGACTGATTTGATTTTGAATCACAACTAATTAAATTGTAATATTCACTTTCATCATTTCATTTATTTAATTTTCAAGTTTAACTTAAATTGCACTTGATTATTAATATATTAATGTTAAATATTATTTTCTATAAGTTTAAACTATTTTAATTTAACAAAGTAAACTATTTTTAACATATTGATTTTTAATTTTTGAAGTATCGAGACTAATTGCAGGATAATGAATCTAATTAATAAAGATACATTTATTTTGAATTATTAATATGAAAATTTAAAAAAAAAATTATTGCTTTCATAGTATTTTATTATTTTTGTATGTATTTATTGCATCCAGTTCGATCTCAGTTGGAATTTTTTGACCCTTGACCCTTCACCTTTCCGTGTCAATAACCGGGTCGATTTTCAAAACATTAGTAATTACTGTATGCAATAAGGGAATTATTGCTTTCCCTTTTAAAAAAAAAAAAAATTGGGGATGTTGGAATGATTTTTATGATTTAGAGGATAATTGTATGTATAATAATGAATTGTAAAAGAAGATTTACTTGTGGAAGCACATCTTTAAGAGGCTCTCTAATTGAAAAATCATATTTTACAGTTTAGAAGGCATCTACTTTTACATATTTCAACAGGCTATTTGATTTTAACACTTAATTTTATTACTCTCAATATGTATTTATTATTTTGGAATTAGAAATGGTCATGTTCAAAACTGATTTGTTTTTCAAAATGTTAGTTAAGGTGTTGATTCTAGGGGATAAAATTCAGCTTCAGAGTGTCAAAATCCCTTAACTGTAAAATACTATGCAGTTAAAGACTTGAGGAAATATAGCATTGTTCTATACCCCGAAATAACGTAATTGCTAAATTCTAGTTTTAACCATCTTGCCGAGAGTTCGATTGATGCCAAGGTTCGCTTGAGCAATGCTTCTCTTGTAATTGGAATTAATCACGTCTGAAAATGTCTATTAGTTGCTAAATGCTAATTGTCTTCCTGTTAATTGAACTAGTTGTTCTAGATTTATGTCCTCCGGAGAATTTATTCGCACGATAGGGAAGAGGAGGAATGATTGTTCCTATGCTTTGATTTTACCTACAATTTCTGTTTGTATTGTTTTATGACAAAGTCGTTGTTAAAAGTGTGCTTAAAATATAAGTGTTGCAGCCCAAATATGTTCAGCCCAATTGCCTTTGATGAGTGTGACCCGAGTAGCCCACTTACTACATATTCTCACACTTTACTAAAACGCAACTTTGGTTGTTGAAACAAGATGGCTGAGATTGTGACACGTGGTGTTCGCACAACCGTTTGATGCATGATGACTTTTTAATATTCCAGACCCTTCCATTGCCTTGGTTAATCGTTCATTTTTCTAGGATTTACTCTCCTGAGTTATTTTGTATTTTTTTCTCTTGTGAAAACTCTTGGTTTACATTCTGTAATCATGAGGTTGGATAATCTTGGTGATGTCTAGTGTAGATTACAGTTCTGGTTGTGATTCTTCTGATTCTTGGTGAGCAGAAGTCCGATTACTTGGTGTAATCTGTAAAAGAAGAAAAAATGAGAGTTAAGGCTGAGGATTTGAGTTGAGTGATTCTTGGGTCTCTAATTCTTGTATTTTATAACCTTTGTTCGATTCTAGTGGTTAGAGCAATAATCACTTCAGTATATGCTCAACGGGTAAGTAGTCAAAATACTCGGTGAACATCCGAGCCTACGGGCGAAAAATCTCTGGTGTTTATTTTGTTCTTGCTGATTTGGTTATTTTAGGACTATTTAATACCAACAGTGGTATCAGAGCCCTCGATTTGTGTTTGGAAGCCTTCGATCTGGAAATTTTCTGGCATTCTTGACGAGCTGGTAGCTGACCTTCACAGATTTGTACCATGGAGGCTTGATCTTCAATTTTTGGTAGAAGTAAAATAGTCTGGTTTTCACTATTTTACATTGTTGCACTAAGACATGTCTGGTAACGAGTTTTTTAAACCCTATCTTGGTTGTTATTTTTCAAATTTATTTGATGTCTGAGCCTTTTGGTTGAAACCCACTTTAATCTTCCTTTGTCTAGGGTTTCATGTGAGAACCCGAGAATTTCAGGGGACAAGGTTAACAGTTTCTTCAAGATTGTCCTCTTGTTCTATTATTCGAAATATTAGACATTGTGTTTTGTTGCTTGAGACAACTTGCTTACTCTGTTCGCGTGCATAAGTGCTTCTGTGTGAATATTATTTGTACTTTAACACTTGGTGTATGTTCTGTTGTGAATATATACTTTTTTTATACTTGTTACTTCTATTTGCATCATTTTGTAAAAATTATGGCAAGTACAAAAATTGATATTGAAATTTGGAATGCTAAAGGAGACTTCAGTCTCTAGAGTAAAAAGATGAAGGCACTGCTAATGCAACAAAAATGTGCTAAATCCTTAGATGAATCTTGGGGTGTAGAAACTACTCAAACTAAAAGGACTGAACAAGTTGAGATTGCTTGGAGTATCATATTCTTGCATTTATCTGACAATGTGATTAGAGAAATAGGTGACACTACTACTGCAGTAGAAATCTGGACTAAAATTGAATATTTGTATAAAACTAAAACTCTTCCCAATAAATGTTACTTATGGAAACAGTTCTTCAGTTTTAAGTTTGACTCCAATTGTGATCTTGAAAATAATCTGGACAAATTTAATAAACTGTCTCAAGATCTCACCAATAATGGTGAGAGACTATCTGATGACCAAAAATATGTAGCCCTACTATCATCATTACCTAAAAAGTACAAGGAACTAAAAATGCTCTTGAATATGGAAGAATATCTATTACAGTTGATGATATTGTGTCTTCTTTAAGGAATAAAGAATTTAAGTTTAAAAGTGAATCAAAAACTTCCATTACTTGAGTAGGTTACAACATGAAAGGCAATTATTCCTTCAATAAGAACAATAATCAATTCTCAAATAAAAAGTTTGGAAAATCAAAAGAGTATTCTAGAAATTTCTCAAAGAGCAAAGTTAAATTCAATAAGTTTGATAGTAAGGCTAAAGGAAAGAAATGTTATTTTGCGGTAAAATGGGTCATTATATAAAAGATTGTATCAAGAGAATGGATGAACTGGAAAACTGCAACAAAGTTGATGGTGGAGCTGCAATAGCTTATTAAGAAGCTGCAGCCACAAATGGACAAGTCTATGTGACATGTCAATCATCCGTTGAAGATGAATGGATCTTAGATTTAGGGTGTACTTTTCGTATGACCCCATGTAAAAAATACTTTACTGAATTCTTAGAGATCAATGGATGACAAGTAATAATGGGAAATGATTTTTCTTGCTAAATTAAAGGAATTTGTAATATTGTTTTGAAACTAAACTATGGGAATGAACTGGTTCTAAATAAGATCATATACATTCCCAGCTTAAAGAGAAATTTAATCTCTTTAGGTACAGTTGATGATGAATGTTTTAACATAATCATTAATAAATGTACTTTAATATTCCAAAAGAATTTTGCAAAAGTTGTTCAAGTTGAAAAACCAAATGGGATTTATATTTTGAAAGTTTTACATCAAAAGAATCAGTCCATTGTTGCAACTGCCACACAATTTGATAAATCAGAAATATGGTATAAAAGGCTAGGACACATCAGTTATAAGAATATGCATATTCTTAAGAAACAAGAACTTTTAGGAAATGAAAAGATTGAAAAAGTATCTTTTTGTGAACATTGCATATATGGGAAGCAAAAGAAATTGCATTTTACTACAGGTACGCATAAATCAAAATATGTACTTGATTACTTGCATGCTGATCTGTGGGGACCAGCTTCTATGAATACTTATTCTGGCTTTAAATATTACCTCCTGATTATTGATGATTTGTCTAGAAAAAGTTGAATCATACTTCTGAAAAATAAAACTGATACTTTTCAAAATTTTGTTTCTTGGAAAACTCTTACTGAAAATCAAGTAAATCAGAAAGTTAAAGCTCTTAGAACCAACAATGACCTTGAATTTTGCAATAAAGAGTTTGACAATTTTTGTAAAGACAATGGGATCCTTAGACATAGGACTGTTACCTATACCCCTCAACAGAATGGTCTTGCTAAAAGAATGAATAGGACCCTTCTAGAAAGAGTTAGATGCATGTTAATAAGCTCAGGCCTTCCAAAATTATTTTGGGGAGAAGCTGTCAAAACCGCATCGTATCTTATAAATAAATGTTCTTCAAAATCCCTGAATTATGACACTCCTGACCATGTTTGGAATGGTCAGCCTGCTGATTATTCTAAACTTAAAATTTTTTGGCTGTGATGCCTATGTACATCAAAATTAAAGAAAACTCAAGCCAAGGTCCATAACAAGTGTTTTCTTGGGGTATGGTAAAGGTGTCAAAGGCTATAGGGTCTGATTGAGGGATCATGAAAGATATAAAGTCACTATAAGTAGAAATATTGTTTTTAATGAGTTAGACATGCCCTGCATAAAGGAAAAAGAGGTTGCTTCCACTAAAACTGATCAAAATAAAAACATTATTCAAACTGAATTCCTTCCAGCTGATTTCAATACTGGAAATGAAGATCGGTTTGAGGTAGAGCATGAACCTGAATAGGTTACTGAACTTGTCTTTGAAACTGTACCTGATCAGCACTTAAATCCCTTAGAAGACTATCATTTGGCTAGGGATAGAACTAGAAGGGAAATTAGGCCACCTTTAAGATACAGTGAACCTGATTTTATCACTGCACTTAACATTCAAATTGTTTTGGAAAATGAGCCTACTTCATACGAAGAGGCTATTGAAGGAAAAAATGCTAACATTTGGATTGAAGCTATGAAAGATGAAATGAAGTCTTTAGAGAAAAATAAGACTTGGGTCTTAGTCAATAAACCTAAAGGAGAGAAAGTTATTGACTATAAATGGATTTATAAGATTAAGAAATGTGACACACAAGATGGAAATTTTAGGTTCTGGTTGCTAAGTGGTTTAACTAAAGGGAAGGAATTGACTATAATGAGATTTTTTCTCTGGTAGTCAAGTATACCTCCATAAGAATTCTGCTATCTATTATTTCTCAATTTGATTTTGAATTGGAGCAACTAGATGTGAAAACTGTTTTCTTGCATGGAAATTTAGATGAAAAAATTTATATGGTCCAACCTAAAGGTTTTGAACAAAAAGGTCAAGAAAGCTCTATGTGTTTTCTAAAAAAATCACTTTATGGTTTAAAACAAGAACCTCGACAATAATACGTCGAATTTGATACTTTTATAAAATGTCTTTATTTTAATAGAAGTGAATATGATCCATGTTTTTACTATAAAGGGAAAGGATGTCCAAATTCTTTTTATCTCTTATTTTATATTGATGATATGTTGCTTGCTGGTTATGATGTAACTGAAATTAATAACATTAAGCAAAAACTGAAGCAAAGATTTGAAATAAAGGACCTAGGTACTGCAAAAAGAATTTTAAGAATGGGGATTAGGAGAAAAAGATCGATCACACTCTGTTCCTCACTCAACGAGCATATATTTTTAAAATATTGACTAGATTTTCTATGAATGAGGCTAAAGATGTAACATTACCTCTTGGTAGTCACTTTAAAGTTTCTGTGGAACAATGCCCCAAATCTGAAATTGAAAGAAGTATAATGGATAAGGTTTCTTATGCAAATGCCATTGGTTTAGCTATGTATGTAATGGTTTGTACTAGACCTGATATTATCTTTGCCATAAGTACCTTAAGTAGATATATGAGTAATCTACGTGAATATCATTGGGAAGCATTGAAATGGCTGTTAAGATACTTAAAAGGAACTTCAAATTTAGGATTGATGTTCTGTAATAGTAAAACTGGAATTCAAATTAAAGGTTTTGTTGATTTAGATTTTGCTGGTAATTGTGACAATAGAAAATCTACACCAGCATATGTTTTTACTGTTAATAATACATGTATAAGCTGGAAATCACAGCTGCAAAAAATAGTATATTGCAGCTACAGATTCTGTGAAGAAAGGTATTTGGTTGAAAAACTTATTAGATAAAATTGGCTTCTCTGGTAATAATGTTACTGTACATTCTGATAGTCAATCTGTTATACATCTTAGTAGAAATTCAGTTTTTCATGATAGGACAAAACGTATAGATGTTAAATTTCATTTTATAAGAGATATTATAGAAAAGGAAATTATAAAAATTGAAAAGATCTCTACTAAGTGTGATCCAACAGATATGGGAACTAAAATACTTCATTTACAAAAATTTATGGATTATTTAAATCTCCTAAATGTTATTTCTAACTAATATTTTTTGCAGTTACCCGAGCAAATGAAATCGAAGGGTGTGTTAACCTCTAATCCACATGAAACCCGATCATGTCAAGCAATGTGGAGATTGTTAAAAGTGTGCTTAACATCTAAGTGTTGCAGCCCAAATATGTTCAGCACAATTGCCTTTGATAAGTGTGACCCGGGTAGCCCACTTACTACATATTCTCGCACTTTACTAAAACATGACTTTGGTTGTTGAAACAAGATGGCTGAGATTGTGACATGTGGTGTTGGCACAACCGTTGGATGCAAGATGACTCTTTAATATTCTAGACTTCTCCATTGCCTTGGTTAATCGTTCATTTTTCTAGGGTTTACTCTCCTGAGATATTTTGTATTTTTCTCTCTTGTGAAACTCTTGGTTTTCATTTTGTAATCGTGAGGTTGGATAATCTTGGTAATGCCTATTGTAGATTACAGTTCTGGTTGTGATTCTTCTGATTCTCGGTGAGCAGAAGTCCGGTTACTTGGTGTAATCTATAAAATGAGAGAAAATGAGAGTTAAGGCTGAGGGTTTGAGTCGAGTAATTCTTAGGTCTTTAATTCTTGTATATGATAAACTTTGTTCTATTCTAGTGGATTTGAGCGATAATCACTTCGGTATATGCTCAACGTGTGAGTAGCTAAAATACTTTGGTGAACATCCGGGCCTACGAGCGAAAAATATCTCGTGCTCATTTTGTTCTTGTTGATTTGGTTATTTTTGGGACTGTTTAATACCAACGGTCGTAATTTCTTACATGTATGAAATAGATTCATCGAAGAGGAAGAGAATGTAAGCATTAGTTGTCATGTCCGAACATGGTTTATTCTATAGAGTTCATTGGCCATGGTGAAAATTAAGCCTTTTAGTATAGCTTAAAAAGACATATTTTTAATAAATTATTACAAAAATTGATAAAAAGTGTGGGTTCTATAAAATGTAATGTTAAAATTAATTAAGATTAAAATCCACACCAAACAAAAGCTAAAATTCAGTGGCCATAGTGATACTAAGTGGGAAGTTTGATGACCATGGTAAAACAAATTAAAATTCGATGGCCATGGATGAAATTAACCGATAAAAATCTTCCATTATTCATTTTGTTAATGGTATAAAAAAGTTCGACTATAATTGGGCCTAAGTCAAAACTCCTAACCAACCCATATTGATTGAACCCGAATTAGATTAGATCGGGTCTATTTCAATTAGAGGAAATTACCTAAAACCAGTTGTTTAGTTTGAACTTTCTAAAAATCAGGTTTAAATGTTTTTTAATCAAAAATCAGGTTTTAATTTCACAATTAATATTAATAATGATATTATAAAATTAAATTAACCTATATACTCACCCAACTATCTACCCCCCACCAAATTCATTTTAAATATAAAATCCTAAATCAACTATCTCACCATTTCTCTCCACTCTATCACCGCTCGCCGCGGCCACCGTCACCGTCCGTCTCTTCCACTCTCCCTCTCCCTCCCTTCTCCCTCTCCCTCCCTACCTCATTTTGCTGCGATCCACAGCAGCATGTGGTTGTTTTGGGTTTTCTTCATTCTCATATCTTCTTAACGGGGTTGGTTTTTGTTGTTAGTGATTTGCACATTGTGATGGTCTTTTGCAAATGCAAATGGTGAGGTGGTGGTCGGGTTGGTGGTGGTTGTGGCGTGGTATAGATAGAAATAGAGATGGTTGTCGAGGCGTTGGAGGCTATGTGGTTGTCGCAGTGGTGGTGCAATGATTTTTTGGTTGTGATTTTGCGGTGGTTTTCTCAGTGTTGGTGGTGGTTGTCCTTTTTTTTATTGTTGTGTCGATGGTTGTGGTGGTGTTTCGACGGGGTTGACGAAGAATGTCTCTGATCAATTAATTGGTCGATCTGTGACCAATTATTGGTGGTGGATTGGGATCAGGGGATGGCTGTTTAGGTGTATGTGACCAACTAGTTGGTCGACTATGACCAATATTGGTGGTGCATTAGGATCAGGGGATAGGTGTTTGGTTGTGTATGACCAACTATATGGTTCTCTTTGGCTACCTTAAAATTTGAGTGTCTGTGACCAACTAGTTGGTCGATCTGTGACCAATTATTGGTGGTGGATTGGGATTGGGGATGGGTGTATTTGACCAACTATATGATTATTTGTAGCTAACTATTAATCTGTGACCTTAAAGGTCGATAATCTATGACTGAAAATATGATATGGACCAACATTTTGGAAATATGTCATATCTATTATCTATAAAAAAAAAAATTTAACTTGTGACCAATGAAATTAATTGTGACCTATAGATTTTTTGATTTGTGACCTTGAAAATAATCTGTGACGAATTAATTTGATAAGTTGTGATCGAAAATTAATTTTTAACTAATTAATAAGATATATGTGACCAAATTGTATATAACTATGACCTTAACAATTGTCGGAATCGGACTAGTCGTCGAAATTAAGTGGCGACGGAACGGTCATCGGATTCGTCGTCGGAATTAAGCGCGGCGGGAAATAGTCGCCAGAGCAGTCGGAAATGTCGCCAGAGCAGTAGGGTAGTGGACGTGGGGGTGGGGGTGGGGGTGGGGGTAGGGTAGGGTAATTATATTATGTTATATTACCATTAAATATTTAATTTAACATAATTGTTAAATATAACTAATTAAATCATGGAAAAACCTGATTTTTGAAATTCTAAACCTTGGGGGCTGATTTTTGATTTCATGATAGTTAATGCTTGACCCCCATGCATTTTTCCCTTTCGATTACCACATCAGATCTGATCAATTCAACCTAAAATCGATCCAATCCAATGGCAAGCTATATACGAAAGCTAATCGAAATGGATATTTAGACTCAACTCAGCCTTGTCATTTGCCCCAAATTATTAAAAAATATATTTTTTCTTCTACATTCCCTTTCAATACCTTGACGTTCTTCTTAATTCTCCATTAAATTTCAAAATAGCAAAAATTAATGGCATTCGGGAAAAGTGGGATACAATGAAATTGCAATTACAGTCTATGCAATTTCATAATCATAACACTGCATTGATTGTTATAGTGTGCATGGCTGACAGCCATGCAAAATATAAGTAGGCGAGTTGACTCGCGAGCTTGAGGTGAGCTGGCTTGCAGGAGCGATTCGTTGCTCAGCTCGTTAATGAGGTGAGCTGAGTCTAATAGTAACTTAGCATGGACATTCTTCTTATTCTCTAAATGAATTCCAATATTCTCCACTAAAATTATGCTTTTTCTATTAAGTTATCAATAAATTAAATTTTCAACTTTTCAATTTTTGAATCTCGATATCATTGTATAAGATTACATTCGGTTTTCATTACGGTAATTGATCTTTGAAATCTAAACCATATTTTGCTTTTGTTATGTTATCACTATTATTGCATAAGATAAAATCCAAAGAAGATAGCGATGGAAATGGGTTGAACTAAGTCGACTCGACCCAGAAGGCAAGTCGGTTACGACACATTGGTCAATGAGTTGAGCTTGGGCCAGCTCATTCACCAAGGGCGCATGCACTACTCAGTGCATGGCTCGTGAAGGGTGGAGTCTATATGGCTTGCAAGCCCTTCAATTTTTTCATCCTATATTGGTATCTGAGTTTTGTTCCTTCGTATGTACTGGTTTTATATTTGATTATTTCTTTTTTACCTTTCTATGTTATTATTCATTATTGAGGGTACGAGATTTTGACGTTGCAATTGATTTGGGCGAAATGTTTGAAATTATAGGTTTTAGTGTTTATATTTGATTTCCTCTCCTTTTTCCTTAAAACATTTTTCACCCAAATTTATTTCTCAGCGGTGGAGTTTGTGTTACCTGTAGATTTAAGTATGTAATTTGTTTTGCATCGTTGTGGAGTTTGTGTTACCTGTAGATTTAAGTATGTAATTTGTTTTGCATCGTTGTAAATCGTCCTTGGGGCGCTAGGCAAGACCACAAGAAGACGCTCAGAGCCAATGACTAAAGCTTACCATCCTTGGAGTGTCTGAGTTCTACTCGAGCGTCCCTAATTTTTGACCCCATAATGAAAAATGTGTGGCTCCGTTCATGTCTATTTATAATTTAATATTTTATAAACACTTCCCTAGCATGCTTACAATTTAATGCAGGTCCACCCCGTCAATGGACCAAACTCTCATGAGCCGGACAGTCTAGTGGCCCAGCCCCATTGTCACCATAAGAAATGCTCATTATAGTGAACTAGTAACATATTGTATTGTACATCATTCATCACAATTTTGTCAATTCACATACTAAATCTCCAATCAAATAAGCCTTATTTATAAAATATGGCTTCAAGATTTAAGTTCTAGCTGAAAAAGGCATCAAAATGAACTAAACAAACAAAAACAAAAACAAAATAGAAATAGAAAAAAGGAGAAGAGATGAGATGATGGGGCTCGCTATGTCTTAGTTAGTGTCCGGCAACTGAGGTGGCACTAGCAAGAGTGACGGAGTAGGAGGGTCACAAAGTCACTATCAATGTAGGATCTTGAACCACGGTTGGCTATTGCGAGGCTGCTGACTGTCAGAAGGAGTTAGGAGATACTAGAGATAGGAATAGAGTTTGTGAGGCTGTTGACTGTCAGAAGGAGTTAGGAGATGTGAGAGATAGGAATAGAGTTTGCGGCTTTGCAATTGTCGTTTTGAAAATTGAAACTAGTCAAGTGAACTTGGACCAAATTTTTAAAAAAAAAAAAAAAGGAAAAGAAAATTGCAGCAACGGTCCTCAACTTTTTCAATTTTTGTAAACTTTATCCTAATCTTCAATTTGTGCCACACACAGTCTCAAACCTTTCAAAAATATTTTTTGTTGGGGTACAAATGCATTTGACTGTTAGTTGACCAGAAAAGTCAAAATGTAATCAATTTTGACCAAATTAAAAAGGGTAAAATGGTACTTTGAGTTTTTCTTATATTAAAAAAAGTTTAAAAAGCAAAAAATAAATCAATCCCCACCACACCAACCAACCACCAACCCAAACCAAATGTCATCTTCTTCCTATAGTCTTTGACACCATCAACGCGAGGTTCCTTTAAAAATGACCTAGTCAAAGAGAGGGCCAAAACTCCATTTTGACTTTTTCACGAATCAATATTTCCAAAATGTCCTAAGGGTGTTCAAAATACAAAAAGGCCCTTAAATGAATAAAATAAAAACACCCTTAAATCAAATTGGCTGTATACAGCCGAGTTTCGAAAATCGGCTGTACGGTCGAAACACTATGCTTCTGTTCCAGTATTTTCATCATAACCTTTTATTCTGATATTCGATTAATGTGATTCAAAATGCGTTGGAAAAACAACTCAAAGGTCTACAACTTTACTAGAGATATCTTCTTCTCAATTCAAATTTTTGCTGGTCCAAAAATGGAGCCGAAAAGTCAGCTGTTTTCAGTTTTGGTTGTTCCACTATGCGTCTATTCCAATATTTTCGTCATAACCTTTTATCCCGATATCCGATTAAGGTGATTTAAAATGAGATGAAAAGATAACTCAAATAGCCAAAACTTTGCTAAAATAGCTCCTTCTCAATTCGAACGTTTACTGGTCTAAAAATGGATCTTAATCTCCAACTAAAAATTTGGACATCCTTGTGCGGTTGAAAATTGATTTGTTTTCACTCCTTTTGATATTTAGTTGTATCCATTTGGCCCCTAACATTCTTGAGTCTTCATCGTGAGTTTCGACACAACTTTTTAGTTTTTGCACTTTAGCCCCAAACTTTGGATCTTGCTATTTTCGTTTTTCTTTCAATTTTCACTTCTATTCATCTAGTTTCACCTAATAACACATTATATAATAAATTAGGCTATAATTACATTAAAAGAATTACGAAATATCAATATTTTAGAACCCGAATAAGTGTATAAAATATACTTATCAAGCAAAAAAGTCGACTTCTTTTGTTTTTAAGAAATTTCTGTTCCCACTGTAAGCCAAATTTTTGAATGAATATTTACAAACTCCGTTTTGTCATGCAAACATATGAAGATTGTACTATCGATTTATTATTTTGGTGATTTTAAATTGAATGAAAATAATCGATGGGCATGAAAATGGACGAATGACATACAAGGTAGTATGCTACACATATGACGGAGATTACATTGTACGAGAAATTGTACATTGATATACGGAACAAGTTGACGTCGATTCACATCAATAAGATATGGTACTGAGAATTCAATTCCAGAGCATTTGTCATTTTCAATTCCACATATGAAGGTTACATTTCGATATTGAGGTGAATTGTTTGTTTGAGTTGAACAAAACGTAAATGACGCCGAAGCTCTTGAAACATTTACGTTTTGTTCAACATTTAGAGCCGACTTTTAGGCTCCATTTTTGGACTAGTAAACGTTCGAATTGAGAAGAAGCTATTTCAAACAAAGTTGTAGCCCTTTAAGATATCGTTTCAACGCATTTTGAATAAACATAATCGGATATCGGGATAAATGGTTATGACAAAAATACTGGAACAGAAGCATAGTGGAACAGCCAAAACAACCGACTTTTCATATCCATTATTAGACTAGTAAACGTTTGAATTGAGAATGAGCTATCTCTAGAAAGGTTGTAGCCCTTTGAATTATATATTCAAAGAATTTTTAATCACCTTAATCAGATATCAGGATAAAAGGTTATGATGAAAATATTGGAACAAATGCATAGTGGAACAGCCAAACAGCTGACTTTTCAAATCCATTTTTTGACTAGTAAACGTTCGAATTGAGAAGAATCTATTTCTAGCAAAATTGTATCCTTTTGCGTTATACGTCCAACGTATTTTGAATCACCTTAATCAAATATCGGGATAAATAGTTACGACGAAAATACTGGAACAGATGCATAGTGGAACAGCCAACATTTTGGCTCCATATTTAGACCAGTAAACGTTCGAATTGAGAAGAAGCTATCTCTATGAAAGTTGTAACTCTTTAAGTTATATTTTCAACGCAATTTGAATCACCTTAATCAGATATCAGGACAAAAAGTTATGATAAAAATACTGAAACAGAAGTATAGTGAAATGACGAAAACAGCCGATTTTTTTGGTCATACAGCCGATTTTCGGCTGTATACAGTCGAGTATACAGCCGGAAACACGACTGTATATCCGGTTGCGGGAAACTCGACTGTATACAGTCGATTTTTAAATTAAGAAAATTAAAAAACGACAAAAAAAGTTAAAAATAAGTAAACAAAATAAATATTATTTAATTAAAATTGAAAAAGTGAAGATTTGTTTACCATTAATATTTAAGTAAAAAACATTTAAATTAAAAATGAAAAAATAAAAAAGAAGAATTAGCTAATTCGTCAAAAAATAATATGTCATTTTGGTAATTATGAATTTCAAATTCTTTATTTAATGATATATATTAAAAAAAATAAGCAAAAGGAAATTATTTAAATTAAATAAATAATATATATTTATCAATTTTATAATTATTTATTTCATTTTTTATGCAAAAATTAAAACCAAAAGAAATTTTAAAATTATGTAAACAATATATATTTATTTAATTACATTTGAAAAATGAAATATTAGTTTAGAAATTATATTTAATTAAATGATTTTAAATTAACTAACATATTAAAAGGAAAAAATAAGAATTTGCTAACACATTAAAAAATAGTATTTTATTTTCGTAATTATCAATTTAAAATTATTTATTTCATTTTTTATATTAAAATTAAAGCAAAAGGTATTTTTTAAATTAAATAAACAATATATATCTAATTAATTACATTTGAAAAATGAAAGATTTGTTTACAAATTATATTTAATTAAAGAATTTTATATCAATTAAAATATTAAAAGGAAGAAAATAAGAATTTGCTAATACGTTAAAAAATAATATTTCATTTTCGTAACTATCCTTTTAAAATTATTTATTTCATTTTTTATACAAAAATTAAAACAAAAGGAAAAATTTAAATTATGTAAACAATATATATTTATTTAATTATATTTGAAAAATGAAAGATTAGTTTACAAATTACATTTAATTATAGATTTTTAAACTAATGAAAATATTAAAACGAAAAAATAAGAATTTTAAAAATAATATTTAATTTTCGTAATTATCAATTTAAAATTATTTATTTCATTTTTATATAAAAATTAAAATAAAAGAAAATTTCTAAACTTGAAGAATACAAATATTATTGAATTACATAATAATCAAAAATACAAAAACGTTGGTCCACGTTAGAGGTGTCAAGACAGACGGGCCGACCAGATCCTTGAAAATCGGCCCGGATCGACCCGAGACTGCGGGCCGACCCGTGACCCGAGCGGACGGTTCACAGGTCAAGGAGATGTGACACGCAGGCTTCGCGAATTGCACCTTCACGGGCCATGGTTAACCGTAGCCCGTGAAAAAAAATTAAATATTATAGTTAAGTATGTGCCAACTTAATTGAGATGTACTTAAATTATAAATTATAATAAAAGTAGGTACCAACCTAGTAGGGATGTACTTATGCTATAAATATTTGATAATAGTAATTAGAAATGCATTTAGTTGTTATTTGTTTAAATTAAATTTAACTTTACAAAGTTATAAATAATTCATGTCACATTAAATTTGAATTCTATGTAAACATTTCTTGGTATAAATATGAATTTATCATTTTGTTCAATTCTTAGTTTACTTTTCACAAAAAAAATATTTTTTTGCTATAAATATGAAAAACTCTATATTTTATAATTTTATTTATACAATTATACGGGTCAAACCGGAACAAATCGTGACTCGTGACCCGCATGGGCTTGACCCGAATAGGTCAGTGGGCGGGCCTGGGATGTAGTCCAAAATTGTAGACCAACCCGAAATCCGTAGCGGGCGGACTTTTTTCACGCGGGCAGTTTACTGGGCTCATATATTGGCGGGTCAACCCGATCCGGACCACCCGAATTGACACCTCTAGTCCACGTTCAAAAAGATGAAGGGAGAGAGTGGGTGCATTTTTTACTTTTACTTGCCTAAAGTTATACTTTATTATTATTATTATTATTACATATTTACAAGTCAAATGTCACATTGGAAATATGACATTTTATTCCTCCCATCAACGCCTACTTCTCCACGCTGGAAGCTAATTAGTCATAACCCAAAACCACCGCCATTCCAATGCCTTCGGCAATCACCCAAAACCACCGTCCAAATCCACCACCATTTCCTTGCTTCTCAGCCACCCCCAAATCCCAATCCCGAGTTTTCTCTAGATTATTCTCCACCACCATTCCACGTTAGAGAAATTGCTTGATTTGGAGTTCATTTTTAATTTTAATTGTTAGTTTGATACTCTTTTAAGCAAGTATATAACAATGACATTATGAATTAACGTTCAATTACTCGCGTATTATAATTTACGATAATAATCTAAGGTTCCATGATTATCTGAAATACAACAAATTGTATACTTGACTGTTTGAGTATAGTAAGACACAATTTGTTACATATAGTCAAAATAAGTTGTTCACAATCGGTACATGAAGTTGGACGCTTTTATGTTGATAAGATTGCATTGTTCTTATTAAGATTTGTCTAGATCTGGGAATAAGAACAATAATGTGTTTTTGAAGCACATTGAACAGGACCACGTGGATGACTCATTTGTGACCGCTCGAAATAAGACACCACACGATTATCAAACAAGTCACCTAAATCCTGAGCAAGTAATGTACCTTTAATTGCTAGTTCAGGTTCTTTGAGGTGCCAATGAGTGAAGTCTCAAATAGAAGATCGATCTCGGTACTTTGGGAATCTGGGCAAAGTGGTTAGAGATCATATACATGCAATAGTGGAATCCGTTAATCATCATTATGAGACGATCGTCACTCTAAGATATTTTTTAAAGAGAATTGAACCTAAGCTCAGTAGTTCGACAATGAGATCGTTGGATTTGGTGTTGTGATGTGATCACAACAGATTCGCCTTATGAAATGAGACTTAGAGGGTAATACATGTTGAAGGGCAAAACGGTCATTTTATCGACTTCAACATATTGGCGGTCAAACGGTGGTTGACTTGTGGAATGGTAGTCGGAGGATATTGTTATCTAATCATAATTGACTTCCATAACTTTCGCTTGACTCAAGAGTGCAATCTCGAATTTTTTGGTAGAGTAAACCGAGATTAATATATGTATCTCAATTGGTCAAGAGTTGACCAAATTAGAAGCATATATTGGAGCTTGAGTCTTGTGAGTTCGATTAGGTCCCTCTTTTAGCTCTAATAAAGGTGTGTGACTTAATTGGTCTACTACAGTAAAGTCCAAGGAAAATTGTGCAAATAAGAAACCCTAGTTGTTGGTTATAAATATATCCCTTATGACACATTTTTCACTAGTGGTTATTTTTGCCAATTTCATTCTCCTAAGAGTGAGAAATACCTAGAGAGCACAAGGGAGAAGATCTAAGGGAGGAAGCAATTAGCTTGGCTATTGAAAGCTCCTTCAAGGTTATCATCTTACCTTAATGTGTGAGGATTCAAAATAAAACACCAATGATCTCAAATGGTTTTCTAAGATCCACCATGCATTTGGGTTTAATCTTCAAAAGAAAATTAATTTCTTATTTTGAGGATTAGATACCAATTTCCATCAGTAATTACCACTAATTTGGGGTTTGTCGATTTTGAAATCGACAATGGACGATGGTTTTTGCTGAGTTTGAGGGTTTCGAAATTGCTGTGAGTTTTCTTAGTTTATTTTCAAATGTACAATGGGCAATTGTGGTGGCGGTGGAGGGTGCCACACTGACAGTGGGTGGTAGTGAAGGGGGTTGTGGTGGCGATAGTGGCAGTGTGCGTCGAAGGTGGCGGTGGCGGTGTTGATGGTGGTTGTTTCTGATAGGACTTGCCGGAGAAGAAGAACATAGACGGTTTTGATCGTGAAGCGGGGTGGGGTGGGGTGGGGAAGACGATGTGTTTTTGTTTTTTCTGATTTTGTTTGGTTTTTTATAATTTAAGTTACTAATTTGGCCTTAACAAATTTGGTCAAAATCAATTTTTTTTTGTCAACTAATAGTCAAATCCATTCATTTGGATTCTAAGTACATATTTTTGAAAGGTTTAGAAGTATAGATGACACAAATTGAAAATTAGAATTAAGTCTACAAAAATTGAAACAAAGTTTAAACTCAATGTACCCTTCCATCATATTTGTACAAACAGAATGTTCCGTTTACATAGAATAGTAAAAAGTGATGACGAAGTTGAAACATATTAAGTTCTAACAATTCATTTCAATTACATATTTTACAGATTTCGCAACTTTTCAACCACACATTCGATGAACTTCTATCAAAATTTACTGAAAGTCTAACTTTAATCCCACGAATAATCTTGACCCATTCTACGGAGGATAAATCGCATGGGATTCTAGTTCTACACATGAAAGCAATTTGTATCGAGGTTGTTGTCAGAGGCTGATTTTTGTGGCCAAAAAAATAAAAAAAAAATTGAGGCATCCAAGCTTACTGAATATTGAATATTCTAGTCGGTTCAAAAGTAGTGAAAATTCCTGTTCTTTTTTGTTTTCCTTCTTTACATCGCATAATAATTTTATTCTGAAACGAATATTTCAAGGCCAGATTGAAGGCACGAATGATATATCACCAAACAAAAAGAGAGATTCTCTTCAGTAAAGTAATGAGGAATTTGTTGGCGATAAAAATTCGATGAATAAATTCCTTCACCTAATCATGATTTTCGTCTAATAATTTCATTGATTTTAATTTTTAAACATTAGCATAGCAGAAATAACTACTTGGGAGGAAAATAATTGAATTTTTTTCATTTCCTCCTCTTGTGCAAGAGCATTTATAAATTTCCTTGGGGCTTTGAATCTTTTTTTAAATGACGGTGACGACAGTTTAGTTGTGGGCTGATAACTAATTCTATTGTGCATACACGTGTTATTCGATGGTTTAGAAATCATTTTTTTTTTTTTTGATTTATTCAAGTCTGTTAAGTAACGATTTTTGCCGTCATCAAGGGATGGTTCGCCTTGTCTTGTTTGCGAGCATTCTTTGCTTTAGCTACCTTCGTGCTTTTACACTTTGTCTAAAAGGTTGAAAAGAAAAGAAAAGAAATTATTATGAATATATAATATTTCTCCTCCTTTCATGTCATTATTATATACAAATAGTAATACTATTAGCCCTCCCTTGTATTGCTCCCATTAAAATTTTTAATTTTTTTTTCTTTTTTTTTAATTTTAACTACATATTTTTCAAATAAAATAATATTACACACAAATTTAAAATTTTTCATTATTTTTCAATCACGCGTTCTCTCATCGATCACTATTCCAACATTTATAAATTCTTCAAAATGGGGGCCAAACAATGACTTTAAAAAAGTATAGATTGAAAGTGAATTTTCCAATAAAAAAATTTCACACAATTTTTTTTTTCTTTCTTTATTTCTCTTTTTTTTTTTTTTTTTTTTTTTTTAAAGAAAATCAATCAATTATAGATTTTAAAATCTCAAACTGAAATAATGTCCCACGAATGGGATCGCAATTGACGAATGAATCCACTTTAAAACCCACTAACCCATATTCCCCCTCCCTATTCCTATAAGTCCTCTGTTTTCTTCTTCTTCTGATTTCAAACCCAACTTCCTCTGTAACCAACCCCCCAATCTACCAAATACCCACCAAAATCTATATTATACATTATGGAGAAGAAGCCTTGGAGTTTTATGTACTTGTTCAAGAGGCTAAACAGGATTGGTAGTGGCAACAGCTTGTGGCGGTGGAAGTTCAAGACATCGGCCGGGTTGCTGCGGAAGAGGAAATTCACCTTGCATCTATGGTTTATGGATGATTTTCTTTTCAAAATCGTGTCGGCTTTTGAAGCCATATTTCTTGTTTCTACTCTCTGTTTCTTTTTCCTCTGTTGCGGCTGCCATTTCTGATTAACTAGCCATGAATTAACACAGAGGAGGTATTATCCTTACGGTGCAAAAAGATCCCATTTCAAAGTGGGCAGTCGTTTTGATTTGTTTAATGAATGTTTCCTTGTCAATTTCCACTAGTTTCTCAGTTCTTCCTTTTCATCGAACTTTTGTTGTTGGTGTTGAATTATGCAGAAATGCTAGTTTTAACTTAACACTTCGTCTAAGCACTTCTTAATCAACTTGACATGGAAGACGATTCAAGCAGTTTGCTAACTAAAGGAAGAGTATTTCTATTTACGACTACCAGCGATTCTGAGATCAGTTTTGGTGGTATTCTAGGCCATTTATGAATAATATTGAAGTGTATTTTAAGTAATATCTCATCTTGAAATGTGATCACTCGTGGTTAATCAATAGATCATCTTGTAGGGCTTGTTTGGCGGAGCTTTTGTCTTTACTCTTGCCTTTTGTACTCTAAAATTTTCTAGCTGGTCAAAATATTTTCAAAAAATTATCTAAATATAAACAATTTGTTAATCCCAGAAACAACTTTTATCTTTTCAAAAACCTGCAAAATATGAACGATTTCACAAGTCTCATTTGAATGGCTTATCAATAAAAGTGACTTACACCCTGTTTGTTTCCCATTTGTAGAAGAAATTTTACCGTTGCATAGTTCATTAGCCAAAATATTTGACCACTTGTGTGATAGTGGGGGAGAGTTTTTTTTTAAGAAAACGGTCAAATTATTTATTTTTCTCTTAAAATAATGGAAAACAAACAGGGGCTTGGCATTATTCTTAAAGGAAAAATGGAAAAATAAACTTGAGTTTAATTTAATATCACAATGAATCACTCAAATTATCTAACTTATTTGTATTACGGAGGAGATAATAAATAAATAAGATTGGGTCTTTTGGAGATTTCTTCCCTTGAAAATCTTCACAGCCTGTTTAGTAGCTGTTGTAAATACATTTCCAGGTTTAAAAGTGGCAAGTAAACGGTCATGTACAAATATTTGGATGCAGCTGGCGTTTGTGAACCAGATTCACAAGTGGGGCCACGAGGACTCTTTATCTTAGGAGCAGATTCAAGTTGCATTTGTAAGAGCAAGACCATTGTACCATTAGCTTTTAGGTACAAATTTGCTAGCAAATATAAACTCTTCCTCTACTTCTGTCAATTTGGGTGGGTTTGAGCTTTTTTTTTTTTTTTTTTTGGGAAATAAATTTTGTAATAGTGATGTTTATAGAAATATTGTTGGGAAATAAAACGAATCGAGTTAATATATATGACAAAATATGAGTATAGAGATAAAAGACAGAATTAATTGATAGATTAATGAAATATTTTATTCAAATGACTAATATAGAGAAAACAAATATAATAACTATGCCTATATAATTATTCTATATTTCAATAATACAAAATTTGTGAAAAGAATAGTATTTATAAGGATGGATGCAAAACTCTAGAAATACCACAAAAAAGGAAAAAAGGGTCTGTTTGATATCACGAAATTTTCTAGGGAAGTTGGAATTTGTTTCTATTTTCCACTTTTAGGCTGTTTGGCCGGCTAAATTTTCCATGTAATTCATTTTCCACCCTTTCCTCATTTTTCACCCAATTAATGTAGTGAGAATTGGTTTTCCATGCTACCCTTTTTTTTTTTTTTTTTTTTTTTTTGCAATTGGAACAAATTCTAGATCCAATGGCAAAAAAAAAAAAATTATCAGTTTAATGGATAACTTCCATGAAAAACAAAGTCAAACGGACACCAAACTTTCAACATTTTTCAGGTAGAAAATTATACCAATCAAACATAATTAATTATTTCAGTAAAACAAAATTTAGGCAATTCAATTCCATGTAATTCATTTTTTTCTACCCAAATTTTACCTTTACAGTCAAATGGACCATAAGATCAAAAAGCACGTGGAACAAAGAAAATAATATTTTCCGGATATTTTTCTAATAAAAACACATGCAAAGAAGAAAAAAATATTTTCTCAAAAAATCCAACTTAATTTGGATTAAAAAATCAAACAATCCCACATTGACACAAAATTCTAATACAACGAATGAAGCTCCAAGATTTCTTCACCTGGAAAAATAAATCCGACTGCAATGAAAAATTCGAACTCTTCGACAAGAACCAAACTTCCTCCAATTCTTTCACGGTATCCAACACGAATACATAAACCCAAACGCCGGGTTCTCCAAAATTCACAATGAATTAGAAATTATCAAACAATGTCAAAGCAAACCCTATAGCAGAATCAACTCCCAGTGTTTTCATAGAAGGCTCCTGACTAGTTTCAACACATTCAAAAACGCTAAAAGCATGTGCAACCGAATCACCATTCACGTACCTATCTCCAATGTGTCTATTCCTAGCAGTTGAATACGACGGAACCGCAGATAATGGTAGCAAAGTGAAATTACTCATATCCTCCAAACTCGACTGAGTAGTATTCTTCAATATGTACCCCGGACCGAATCCCAAAGGTACAATACCAAACTGAATCTCCACCATGGTACTAAATATGTGCTGACTTCTCTTCACAAATGTTGTCTGACCTTGAAAGATGTATAACTATGACCTTTTTTGGCCATCCAATACAACATGGACACCCTTTCGAACCCTTAATACTCCACTTCCTTCAGATAACGTGTATCTTTTTAAATTAAGAGTACTCAACGAAATAAGATTCTTCTTCAAATCTAGAATATGTCAAATGTGATCAAATGTTCTACATGTTTAATCCACTAGCTTTAATTTGATTCAACCAATACTAGCTACCCGACAAAGTTCGTTGTTACCCATGACAACGACACACTGCGTCACCGTTTTATTTGTTTCAAACAAATTCGATCGGGCCACATATGGAACACACAAGTTCTATCCAAAATCCACTCCTCGCCAGGTTTGGATTCCACGTCAGAAATCGTTAAAACATCTCTATCACTCAAATAATTCTCAACTATGTTGGTCTCGTCTGAAGTATTTGATTGTTTCCTATGATTTGCAGTCAAATTACCTTTGTTCTGCAATTTGTCACAATCCCTCTTAACATGTCATTTCTTCTCGCAACAATTAAATTTATATTCTAATAAATTAAATAATAGAATTCATAGATTCAGTTTTGGTGATTTTCTAATCAAAAGGAGTTGTGATTCTAAGATACAAATTACATATGATTGAATCTTAAATTGTCCGTGGTCGTATATAATAACGAGATACAGATATTGTTATTACGGATAGACCATCATGTGTGTCATTTCTTACTTGTGAAGTAAATAGATGATCTTACGTTTTATAGTGTGGTGACACTTGAATGAACACATAGATATTTTGTTATATAACAAAATAGTGGAAACCTGCATGGAGATTCACATGAATAACTATCTGAGTGTTAGTGGTTAATGTCTAATGCTTGAGTGAAATTGGTCATTTGACTTGAGATCATTATAGTTCCTATATGAGGACAATCATACTTTGGTGATGTTGGATGTTGCTCTACCAATGGTGGCTAATACATCATCATTCAAGTACGTCAATAATCACATGAATGTTGTGAATGAATAATAGAGGATTCGTCACTCTTAGATAGTAAGAGATTATGATCTACATTTTATCTAGTTAAGTTGATAATGAAATCCTTAGCCAATGTGAACTCATAAGTCGAAAAGGAGTTTTCGACTTACATTGACTTAATAGTGTGATAAAAGATATAATCGATAATTGAGATTGACACATCCATTTCTCATAATTGATCAGATCATATTGACGAAAATATTATAGTTTCACGGTAAACGAGCAAGTTTCATTTTGTCATACCACGTGACATTTCATGTCACGTGTATTGCCCTAACACATTGCTAGATGTCAATTTGGGACGTCGAATGTGAATTGATGATAAATTAAAATGAGTATTTTAATTTATCAATTTTGATTAGATCAAAATAATAATTCACGTCGTTAGACATCGTGATCGGGAACTTAATGGGTTACACAAGATAACCAAATGAATGAGATTTACCAATTAATTAATTGATAAGTGTTGGAAAATTAATTAATTAGGTTGCTTATTAATAGGGTCGAATTAATTAATTGGATTAATTAATTCTTGGACCAGATTTAATTAATTGCAGATCGTGATCATTCAAGTTTAAGAAAAGCAAAAGAGCTTGTGAAATTCATCAAATGTATAATTTCTATCATAGTTTCTATATAGACACAAAGCAAATCATTGGTGGGAATTGAAATTTGTTTTACTTTTCGAAGTGTGTGATTAAATAAATTCCCACTAGTGGTATCCGAGTCTACTTTGTACTTTTTATAAATTGTTTTACATTGTAGAACAATCAAAAGTTGATTGTTCATGTTATTCTTGATCTAGCAATATTGAAATATCAAAATCTAGTTGTGAAAAGAAAACATGTTTTGGGTCGAGGAAATAAAATGGGGGTTCAGCAGCGAGGGTTGCCGACGCGCACAGCGACGAGGGCAACAGTGTGCCTTACCACGCCTTACAACGGCGTCTGCTGTTGCAATTGCAATGGCAGCATGGGCGTGACATAGCGCATTTTCGCGCTACTACGGGCGACGAGATGTCGCCGTCGGAATGGGCAGCTTCTGTCGTAGAAGATTGAAGAGCCAGTGTCACCTTGAAAAGAGGAGAAGGATTTTCTAGGGTTTCTTCTAGGTGGATTTCGATTTGGGGATGGGAGGTCTCTCTGCAAATTCTGAAATTTGAGGGACATGTCCACAATAATGAAATAAGAGGTCAATTTGCAATTTCTAAATGAAGGGTCTGTCGTACAATTTGAGAAATTGAGATGCATATTTACAATTTTAAAATAAGGGTCATATTGCAATTTTCAAAAATGTTTTTGAATTTAAATATTAAAATGGTTTTAGTTTTGATTTTCAAATGGTTTGACCCTATAATTTCAATTTTGACCCGTTTAAAATTTTATTTAAAATTGACGAATTTTATGTTTTCGTTAAAATCGGATTTTTACTTAAATATTAAACTTTGACCTTAAATTGAATTTTATTTTATTTAGGATTTTTATCCTAAATTAAAATGTGAGTTCAATTTAAATTAAAGTTGAGTGTTAATTAAAATTTGATTTTAATTAAATTATTCACCCTAATATATTCTTGATATTAGAGTTGGACTCTAAGTTGACATTTAATTGAAATTTGATTTTAATTAAATTGTCTCACTCTAAATTTTTTCTTAAAACTAGAGTTTGACTCTTATTTGGTATTTAATTAAAATTTGATTTTTATTAAATAAGTCCGCCTTAATATCTTGGAATTAGAGTTTGACTCTAATTTTTGTATTTAATTAAATTTTGATTTTAATTAAAATTCAACCGCCTTAAGTCTTGAAATTAGAGTTAGACTCTAATTTGATATTTAATTAGAATTTGATTTTATTAAAATTGTCGCACCTGAAACTTTGATATTACAGTTGGACTCTAATTTGGTATTTAATCAAATTTTGATTTTAATTAAATAAATCCGCCCTATAATTGTAAAATTAGAGTTGGACTCACATTCAGTATTTAATTAAAACTTGATTTTAATTATATAACATTGCTAATTAAATTAGTTAATTGATTAATTAATTATTCCGATCTATTTGTCTAAATTAGTTTAGATGACCGTAATTGCTAGAAATTTGAAACATGTTTGCATATAATATTAGATATTATGTAAGACAGCATTAATATGATGAGTGTTTATTAGCGGATGATTATGGACAAGACTATGCGGATGTGTTGAATGGTTAGTTTTATTCTTGTTGTTTTATGGAGGCCTGCGAGCTCTTATTTATGTTGGACTTGCGAGTCCATTGTAATTTTGTGGACCTGTGTGTCCAATTATTTAGGCATGCGTGCCAACTAGTATAAGATACAAGTCGCAGCTGGGCTAATTGAAGATACAAGAAAAGAAGAAGACCATAGAGATGGAGCATTGTATGAATCAATGCAATACTCCCTAGAAACTGACCAACTAGTCTTCCTTATAGCTCGGGAGATAAATTTTAAAGACATGTTAAGCTAACACATAAGATGTGTGAAGACAAAGAGTTGTTAGTTTAATGATCTAGGAGTTGTATAGAGATACAATTGATAATAGTATCTATCCAAATATTTTATTAAGGCTTGTTGAGTATACTCAATGTTTTAATATAACAAATGGGATCCTGGCCTACTGAAAATCAAGTATGGATTTCATAAATTTATGTGAGATGGTCATGAATTTTAGTTAAACAGTAGGACCAAATCTTTGTTATTGGCTCCACAATCTGAGAATTATTCTCAGGCATGAAAAATTGGTTATGCCCTTGAGTAGCCCTTTATAGTGACACTTGTTGATGACTCTTCAAAGGAAGAGGTGTCTGCTATAATAAATACAGTGATGACGATAGTATTGTAACATGTGTGATGTCTGCGAGTATGTCACCCGAGTTACAAAAGTAATATATGAGTATGGATGCTAACACAAATTTTTCATCTCAATGTGTTGGATGATGAACAATCACATGTGAAAAGATATGAGATTTCCTAACAACTATACCGGTGCATACTGGTAGAATAATCTTCAATCAGTGCTCATGTACTAAAGATCTTGACTACTTTGAGAAGTTGTCTCAATTGAGTTCAGTCATGAACAATGAACTAAGTATAAACTTGGTTCTGAAATCTCTATCGAAGAATTATTCATAACTAATTATGAATTTAACATGAATAAATTCAAATGCACATTTATTGAATTGCTGAACATGAGTAAGACTGTCAAGCTCAATATATATGTTTGTAGTGGGCAAATCTTAATCATAGACTCATCTAGGGAAGTCTAAAGGATTCTTTAAAAAAGCAACCAAGATGGCTAAGACAGTTAAAGGGAATAAGGACAATACCAAATCTAATGACATTTATTATCATTTTGAAAGAATAGGTCAATGGAAAAGAAAAGAAATTGCAATATTTATATATACTTTATTAGTTTCATGAGTATTTGATATCAGATATTGATCTCATATTTGTATAAATATGTAGAAACTAAATAGAAGCAGATCACTGCGAAAATGGAGAAGTTAACATGTACGTTGAAAATGAGCAAAGGTTGTTGCATTGCCTATAGGAGCTACTTCTTGCATTTGCCTTTGGGCTTAATATTAGAATTATATAAATATTATTTTGTTCTTTCCATTACCAAGAGTATTAAATGAATTTCATATTGGGACATGAATTATTTTAATGTTAAGGACAATTTTTGTTCATTTTTATCTTGATAACCTCTTGATGATTATGGTAAATTATAAAATGACATTTATATTCTAAATATTTAGCATTCTATAATGAGTATAGAAATTGAAAGGCATAAAAATGATAATTTGAATAACACTTATATCTGACATTGCAGATTTGGTCACATATATGAGAATGCAATTCCAAAGTTATATGGAGATGTGTATTTGGGTCAAATGTTTTTTAATCATTTGACAAATGCGAAACATGCTTGTTAGGCACATGACCAAATCCTCTTTTACATAAAAAGGTGAAACATCTGCACAATTAGTGGGTCTAATACATAATGATATATGTGGACCCATATCAATTAATGTCAAATGAAGTTTCTCTTATCTCATCACATCTACTGATGACCATTTAAGAAATGATCATGTATATTTGATGAAATTCAAGCATGAAACTCTTGAAATGTTCAAAGGATTCAAATTAGAAATTGAGAAAGAAATTGATAAATATATTCTCACACTAAGATCTGATCGATGTAGAGAATATCTAAAATGTAGAATTTTAGATTATCTAAAAGGAAAATGGGATTCTCTCGCAGCGGATTCCTCCACATACACTGCAACATAATAGTGTATCTGAAACGAGGAATGGTACAATATTAGATATAGTGCAACTAAGAACAAGCCATGCAAACATTCCAAAATTGTTTTGAGGTTATGCACTGATTGCCACGTGTTACACACTAAGTCGTGTCCTATCTAAATCGGTTGACAAGACTCCATACGAGTTATGGAAAGGTAGAAGGCCCAACTTATCTCATATGAAAGTTTTGGTTGTGACACTTATGTGAAGCGTACTGAATCGGATAGGTTTGAGACTAAATTCGATAAGTATATATTTGTAGGATATCCAAGAGATAATTGGATATCAATTCTATAATTTCGTTGAGACGAATGTGTTCATCTCTAGACAAATCATACTCCTAAAGAAAGTGTTTATTCTAGGAGAGGACGGTGGGAGCAGAAAAAATCTTGAAGAAGTTCAAGAATTCATAGATACAATTGACCAATTAGGTGAACCTAAGTCTGCTCCCACACCTATTGAGGGACACACTCTTGATCAGGAAGTTGAGACTCTTGAGGACACGACAACTCCATGTAAATTTTGTAAGATCATTCGACCTTCTGGAATGTACGAATCCATGATTACTAATCAAACATTACTAATCGAGGATGATAAACCTACTAATTATGCAAAGTCAAGTGTTGAGTCGCTGAAATGGTAAAAGGCTATGAAACCCGATATGAATTTAATGTATGTAACCAAGGTTTGGACCTTGGTCGACCTACCTAATGGATTAGAACACATTGGTTGTAAATGAGTTTACAAGAAAAATGTTACTGGATTGAAAGAAGCCTTTTGGATCTGAAATCTTCGATTTGATATAATAGTCAAAATGTTTAATTTTATAAAAATTGAAGACGAATTGGGTATTTACGAAAAGATAGTGGGATCATTGTCGCATTCCTAATATTATATGTATGAGACATATTATAGGAAACGACTTCCTTGTATTTCAATTGTTGAAATTATGGTTGTCAAATAATTTTTCGTGATAGATATGGGAGAAGTAAATTGATCTATAGAGATAGATCCAAAAGATTGCTTAACTCATCCCAATCTATATAGATAAAATCTTGAGAAGATTTTATATGGAGAAAATGAACTGAGAGTTCATGAATACATTGATACTAACTTTTAGTCAGACTAAAATGATAGCATATCTCATTTAGGATATTGGTTTACTCTTAAACGGCGAGTTGGAAAGGTGTCAAATCGAAAATAACTATTGATTCAATAATAGAAGCATTATACATCATTTCTTTAGAAAACAACAAAAATTGTGGTCTGGATCAGAAAGTTCATTAATGAACTTGTAGTTGTACCTAACATTGTTGATCACATGCTTCTGCATTGTGATAACAATGAGCCATTGAGCAAGCGAATGAACTAAGGTCTCATCAATAATCCAAACATGTGTTAAGGTGAAAGGATAATACAATGAAATGACGTAAAAAAAGAACAAATTCCCACACATTATTAAATTGCAGACCCATTAACAAAGAATTGTCGCAGCATAAACATGATCGCCATGTAGACTCTTATGATATAAGATACATAACTGATTGGATTTAGTGCAAGTAGGAGTTTGTAAGTGTTATGCCCTAAGTCCAATCAACTTTGGACATAAACACTTTTAATATATATAATCGATGCGTATTTATTGCAATATGTATTATTTAATTAAATTTATATTCTAATAAATTAAATAATAGAATCCGTAAATTCAAATTTTGGTGATTTGCTAATCAAAATGAGTTATGATTGTGAGATACAAATTACATATGACTGAATCTTAAATTATCTGTGGTTGTATGTAATAACGAGATACGGATATCGTTATTACAAATAGATCATCACGTGTGTTATTTCTTACTTGTGAAGTAAATAGCTGATCTCACAAGTTAAAGTGTGGTGACACTTAAATGAACACATGAATGTTTTGTTATAGAACCAAACATTGGAGACCCGTATGGAGATTCCACATGGATAACTATCTAAGTGTTAGTGGTTAATCTCTAACGTTCGGTAGTGGAATTGGTCATTTGACTTGAGATCATCATAGTGTCTATATGAGAACAATCATAATTTGATGATGTTGGATATTGCTCTGCCAAGGATCACTAATACATCATCTTTCTGGTATGTCAATAATCATATGAAGGTTGTGAATGATCAATAGAAGATTCATCACTCTTAGATAGTAAGAGATTATGATCTACATTTTATCTAGTTAAGTTGATAATAAAATCCTTGGCCAAGAGGAACTCATAAGTCGAGAATGAGTTTTCGACTGACATTGACTTAATAGTGGAATAAAAGATATGATCAATAATTGGTATAGACACATATCCATATCTCATAATTGATCGGATCATTTTGACGAATGAAATATAGTTTCACAATAAACGAACAAGTTTGATTTTGTCATACCACATGACATTTTTCGTCACATGTATTACCCGACGCATTACTAGATGTCATTTGGGACAACGGGTATGAATTGTTGATAAATTAAAATGGGTGTTTTAATTTATCAGTTTTGATTAAATCAAAATAATAATTAACGTCGTTAGGTATCGTGATCGGAAATCTAACAAAAGAGAACCAAAATAATGAGATTTGCAAATTAATTAATTGACAAGTATTGGATGATTAATTAATTGGATTGCTTATTAATATGCCCAAATTAATTAATTGGACTAATTAATTCAAGAACCAGATTTAATTATTTTGATTCATTAAATATTAGACCAGGTTAAGTTTAAAAGGCTGGTCAAGCCCACTTGAATTTGTATTAATAGACTGCTAGAGTTTGAAAACATTATGGGAATAATTCATGGGAGCAATACATTTTTTAGACATTTACTTTACACCATTTCAAAAATGCAAAAATAAATTTCAAATTTCAAAAATTGGGTTTTTTTTTTAATTTTTATTTGTGAAATAATAAATTATTAAATCAATTTATTATTACATATTTAATTCTAATATAACATAATTACCCCACCCCACCTCCACCACCCTTACCGCTTCGGAGATTATTCTAGCAATCGTTCCGGTCACAACTCTTCTCCAACGACTGCTCCAACGTTCGTTCCAATTCTAACGACTGTTCCGATGACCGTTTCGCCACCGCTTTATTCTAATGACTTCACCGATTCCGATAATTATTCCAACTTCGATAAATATTAAATATATTAAGGTCACACGTCTATGCAATTTAGTCACATTTCAAAAAAATTAAAGTCACAATTCAAAATTTTGATAGGTCATAATTTGTTCATCGGTCACAAATCACAAAATTTATAAGTCACACTACTTATTTTATAGTCACAAACATCAAATTTATTGAATGTAAATTATATTTAGGTCAAAACTATCAAATTATTGATCACAAATTAATAATTTTTAGGTCACACGGCATGTATTGGTTACATTATATCTAATTCATTGGTCACACACCAACCAAGTGATTGGTCATACACCAACCAAATCATTTGTGACCACCGCTTCGCAATTGTCTCCACCGGTAGCACCACCTTCGTCGCCGCCCAATAGCAACATCAACTCTCAAACAAACCAACACAGAACCCTCCCGACACCACAGTCACAACCACCGCCAACATGCACAATACATCAAATCCACCACCGCTAACGCGCAAGCACAGCAAATTCCGACCACCACCATCGCACGCACGCGCGCACGCAAACACAAATACACCACCCCACACCTCACCAAACACGCCTAACTTACACCAGCCCCACAACTTAACAAAATCGCTACCAAATCCACCATAGCCACCAACAAGAATCACTTAAAACCTCATAACAGCACCAACCACTACAACACCACTACCAAAAACCACCACAGTAAACTATCGGCAAAAATCAGCCATACAACCACCGCAACCATCTGATAAATCAACTCGAAAACAAGAAAAAAGATCTACGCCGCTGTGAGCAACGACGGTGGGCGCACCGTTGCCACCGTTGCGTACCAAATCGCATTACAAAGAATGAGAGGAAACCAGTCCTCGAATCGAGCTGGAACAGTTGTGTACCAGATCGTCGGTGGGTAACTGTTGCGGATTAACAAGGATAGAGACGAAGTGGACATTGGGTAATGGTTGTGTCGGGGAGATTGTAGGATCTACTGCGGCAAGACTGCTGGGAATAATGGAAGGGAAGAGGAATGGACAGGAAGACATATGGGCGAGAAGAGATAAACAGATGGGAAGAGGACTAAATGAACAGACGGGGAGGGAGAATTCTAGGTTTATGTGTAAGACACATGGTGGCGATGGGCGGTGGTGGTTGTGTGTCGCCGTTGTGGAGACAGTGGAGAAATGGGTAAGAGAGTGGATTTTAGTTTAGGGTTTGATTAGATATAATTATATAAAAAATAAAAATATTTTAAAATTATTAATTAAAACCTGATTTTTGAAATGTTAAACATGTGATCTGATTTGTGAAATTGAAAATCTAATTCAAGGTTTAGATGTAATTCCTCATAAATCATTATTCTTGCTAGCGCAAGAAAAGAAAATCATAGTCGTCATTCTTGTTCTCTGTGTGGATCATCATTGGAGGTTGGACAATTGGACAACTTGAATTGCAGATCGTGATCATTCGAGTTCAAGAAAAACAAAGGAGTTTGTGGAATTCATCAAATGTATAATTCGTATCACAATTTCTATTTAAATACAAAGCAGATCATTTGTGAGAATTGAAATTTGTTTTACTTTCCGCTGTGCATAATTAAGTAAATTCCCAACATTATGGTTCTATAGTATCTACACAGTTCAATCATGTAGTGATTCCTAAAAACCGTTGCCCTTTAAAATTAGCTCTAACAGTTGTGGGTAACATCAAACTAAGAAACATAATTAATTAGGTTCTTTCTTCGTTGTTATACAGAAAGCTATTGCATGATTTTTCAGAAAGACATCTTGAAGCTGGGAGCTTGTAAGTTATTATCTGTCTCACTCTGTCCACATTCTGCCTTCAGTTGTTCGCCAATTCGATGACTGTCAATATACAGTACATGATTTGAAAATTCTCCTTTTGGGAGGGAGGAAACGAGAACGTGTGACTTCCTATTTTACTTCAATTATATTTGTAGGCTCCTAAACCATGACTATTATTTTTATCATTTTCAGGTGATTACAAGCACGGCCGGCCTATAGATTTTGGATGTCATGTGCGACATTTTAAAATGGTGTCCCTTTCATGAAATTAAAAAAATATAAATATTTTATTAATATTATATCATCACAAAATTATAATATTTAAATACCTTTTATTTTTTTAAATATCGTGAATAAGAAAAGTACAAATAAAATCCAAAAACACCTCACAAACTTCATCAAAATTTATGTCATCAACAAATAACCATCCAAAGTCCTAAACTTTTCATGCAATTCCATATGAAAAAACTTTGAAATCTGGAACATCAAATACTATATGTAAACTTTGAAATACAACAAATCATGTAAAAATATATATTCTCGCATTTCTAGAAATAAACTAATTACTTAAGCTTTCGTTTCTAGCAAATATTGTCCAATATATTCTCGCATTTCTAGAAACAAACTAATTACTTAAGCTTTCGTTTCTAGCAAATATATATATATATATATATATATAAGTTAGGACATTCGGTCATTCTTATAGTATGGTTGATTGTAAATAAGATTTTAATAACTTCAATTTTGAAAAATTTCGTTCAGCAATATTTTATAAGCAATAAATGTATTTAACAAGCGATCTAATATTTTCAAATAAGTCAATATATCAAAAGTTGTCTTTATTCCTTTGGTATTTTAAATAAATTAATATATCAAAAACTATCTTTATTTCTTTTGGTAAAATATTTCGCAAAATTTTTAATTCTTAAAGCAAATCTTTGTCATTAAGATCGCAAAAATTTACATGCCTTAGAACAATATTAAGATAATCACAACATGTTTTCAAATCAACTTCATACAATGCGTTTAACTTATTAAAAGAAAATAGAAATCCATTTTTTTATTATTAATTGAATTGATCGAAACTTCGTTCAGGTGATTCAATTGTTTGATCTATTATATAAATTAAATAGTTTTTTTTTCTCCTTTCCCTTTTCTTTGACATTATTTAAAGCATGATACTATTTGAGAAAACTTTAACTAGTCAATTACATTATTCTTAATTTTAGTATCTTATGCAACTGCATATTATACCAAGTCAAATGCATACAATTAATAAGGAAATAATTCATAAATAAAATAGTTAAGCACAACACACTAAAATTAGCTATGAAGAAGCCTAAATAATCAGAATCATTTCTCTTGCTTTAATAAAAATGTTTTATTATGATATGTATTTAGGAATAAGAAATACAACAATATTAAATAAAAAATATCATTTGTCAATCTTTTAACTCATTTTTCATAAATATTGTGACATTTAATTTAACATAATAATTAAAATTTTAAATTTAATAAATATTACATATACACACACAAATAACAAAAAAATTCGGTGCCCCTACAATGACGTGGCCTGCGCGGTCGTTCAACTCGGTTGCCTCTGAGTACAAGCATATTCCGCAAGTACACTGGACCAATTGATGTCTAGTTATCCAAGTTATTTGCCGCGTATTTTCCAAGTAGACAATTACATTGCTTGCTCAATGATGATCCCAGTAAGACCTATGCTGGCATGCTGCAATGGCTCGACACAGAAGCCAATGAATTTGGTTTGTATACTCAAACTTAAAACTTTTATTTAGATTATTAACAAAATCATCCACCATATAACCCAAGTGGGCTACTCCACCCATTACCAATTGGTTTTGGGTTGGAACCTCACTTGGGCCGGGTGGTGTGGGCTTGGGCCAGTTAATTGCTCATCTTAATCCCTACAATTGGTATCAGAGCCTAGAAAAGGTGGATGAACGAGACTCTTGAATTCCCCAAGATGAAAATTCCTGTGATTTCTGACGAGATGGTAGGGTAACGTAGTGTGCTGCAGGCTACGATGGATTATCTCGATGAATGGTGATCTCCTTGGGGATTAGGAGATGTGGACGGGACTTCTCTCGAGGGAGGGGTCGATAATGAGTGTGACGTACCTCGTGAGCCTTGTTTGAGGGAGGGATTGTTGGGGCAAACAAGTATCCCACATCGATTGTGAGAAGAAATGAGATCCACCATATAACCCAAGTGGGCTACTCCACCCATTACCAATTGGTTTTGGGTTGGAACCTCACTTGGGCCGGGTGGTGTGGGCTTGGGCCTAGTTAATTGCTCATCTTAATCCCTACATAGACAATTACATTGCTTGCTCAATGATGATCCCAGTAAGACCTATGCTGGCATGCTGCAATGGCTCGACACAGAAGCCAATGAATTTGGTTTGTATACTCAAACTTAAAACTTTTATTTAGATTATTAACAAAATCAAGACTAATGGAAAAGGTTTCACGGCCTTTTTTTTTTCGGTGGGGTGGGGGAGATGGGCTTAGACGAGGTTAGGGTTAGGAAGAGTTAGAAAGAGAATTAGATTGATAAGTTTTTGTTACTGGTTTGAAATATATTGTGATTTCTTCTCACTTGTCGGTTCTTATTGCAGGTTTCTTAAGCTTTTTTTGTCTTTTTCTGGCTATACTTATGTGAAGATTCGGTGAATAGGTGATTTTAAGATTGCAGACCTGTCTAAACTTTGAAGTATCTACGAGTTGCTACCCATGTTGCATGATGGTTATCTTTCAAGATAATTGATATTTATCTGGAGATGCTCCACTTTGTTCAACTTGTATTGATCTTACATTTGATTGACCTGCATTTCTACACCCTTACACAGAATATGATAGATCAGATTAGCGAGTGATTTGATCTCTAAGGACAAAGGTGTTGTTATTTCTCAACCTCATTTTTTTAATAAAGTGAATTCACTCTTTCATATGCTAGCTTTTATTATACTTGTCCATTTTGTTTTGCCTGGCCTGTATTTCAATATTGTGCTTATTCAAATACCGTTGGCAAATTCCTGGGTTGGTTAAGTTGTTTGTATCAATGAATCAAGTCATTCATAAGGTTCACCTAAACATAGAACTCTCTGTTGAAGGTTATGAACCCCAAGTTACATTCCAGCTTCATTAGCATATGCGCTCAACTTCAGCCTTCAGGCAGATCTCCAAGAATTAACGTTCTGTTTACGCCCTCTTGCGTGTGTATTTAGAAATAACTAATAATTTCTCAAGTAAGCATTAACTATATAGAACTATGTAATGTCACTGTTTGTATGTCTGTATCTATGGAGAATAGATTTTGTCAATGCCCAATGTTGGAAAATGGGAGTGCAGGGTTCACTCTTTGTTGAACTTCTGATTGGGTTTTTTGACTAAAATTGCAACAGGAATTCCTAGGCGGCAGAGTTACTTACCTCTGAACTTAAGTTGTTAAACCTTACTAGTTCACATGATTTTTATGAATCTTTTATAGCTGGAAGAGTCAATTTATATAGTGTCTTTTTGAAACGTGAGGAAATTGTCTTACAAAATCTGAAGCTAACATGCACATGTTTGATTAAAATGATGCGAAAAACCTAATCATGTAAGGCCATTCGGTTATTTTGATCTCTTGTTGTGAAACTGGTGATGGATTCAAATCCATCGCTTTCACTCACTGATGGCCTCAATTCCATATCTTGCCTATAGTCCACTGAGCTTGCAGAACTCTCTGATCCATCCCTCTTGTTTGACCTGATGTATTGTTGCACCACCAGCACCGAAAATGCAGACTCAAATTCTGATGTGACCAGAAGATCTCCAATTGGCCCTAGCTCTGGACAGTCACACCAGTCGGCTAGCCCCGTTGTCAAAGGTGACCTAATGCCTGCTCCTTTTCCGACAATGTAAAGATCGTGATTGCGTTCATCCATTGATTTTATTGCATTAACAGCTTCTTCTTCATCATTTAACATCAATTCAATGTATGTTATTGATTTGTCATTGGCGGTTGCAGTCTTGAACTTGTTCAGGTAATCCTCGTCTAGCAAGGTCTCTCTCTCACTGTCAATTTGCAGTGTCATGTGGGTTTTTGCATCGAGTTCTACAGGATCCAGTTCCTCTGCATCACTACTAGGGGTAAACCTTGCTACTGTTAGGCTGATATCTGAATTTTCTGCCATCCTCCAAGCATAAGACAATGCCTCCCTGTCATCAGGACCACCAAAATACAACATGGCAATATTGTGCGCGTGATCATTTGACTCTTGAAGTCCTCTATCAATCAATATACCCACAGAACAAGGTGCGTTTTCTAGTACGCCTTCATTAACACTCCGGATGGCAGGATTAATATCCTCCATTTCACCATCAAGAGTTCGTTGCTTGTGAAAGGGGATAATTATGAATGCTGAACGCTTGTCCTTGGCAACATTGCAAATATCTTCATCCATGGTGGAGTAAGCACACCGGGCAGTGAGTGCCTGGGTGGTAACGCCATCTGATTGTAGTTCATAGTTGTCAAAAGCACTTATAATATGATCGGCTTGCGCTTCTACATTGCTGGGATTTCTGGGGCCCACTTTGTGCGTGCTATGGACAACCAGACTAGCAGTGGCACGTCCAACGAGCTCGACTAGTTGGAGAGCAAAGACTCTTATAGGGGATCTGTACGTGGCATTTGAGGCCCTGAGAAGGTTAATAATGGAAGGAACATTACGTGTATTGTAAATACATGCAAGGACTCGGAGCTCTTCATCTGATTTTGCCTTCTCTATCGTCCTGCGCTTATATGGTACCAAATTCTTTGATGGACGATATGTGACTGTGGTAGGCATGACAACCATCGTCATTAACAGGATTGCAATCACCATTAATGAGTACGTTTGCGTGTTTAGAGCCTGGTCAAAACGAAGATGATTACAGATTGCCATTAGCAATGAAAGCTGGTAACTTTCATATTTATTCATGCATTATGGTATATTTATCTGAATAGAGTTAGAGAAGGTACCACTTGTGTTTGACCAGCTTCAAGGATGATCATTGCCATGGCACCCTTGGTGTTAGTCAATACTCCAACTGCAATAGCCTCCTTGGCTGAAATGTTACTGAAGAGGGAAACGGTCAGAGCACACAGAATCTTGGCAGTGCAGGCTAAAATTATAACAAATGCCACCACGATCCAGGAAGTTTGGTCAGAGACTGTATCGACATTAGTTCTCAGCCCACAAACCATGAAGAACACGGGCATAAAAATTCCCACGACAAAGTCTTCGAGCCTTTCAATCAATGCAGCTTCAAGAACTTCACTAGGTATCACAAGTCCAAAGACAAAGGCACCAATCATAGGGTGTGTTCCACATGCATCAGTGATGACTCCAGAGAAGGCAACTCCAGTGAGCACTGAACATATATAGAACTCACTGTATCCTTGTCCTTCTGGTGTTTTCCGGATGACCCACTTGAGGCAGGGTCGGATATAATAGACACTGAGTAGTACAAAAGCAATGGTACATAGCAATGACCAGTGAATGTTTCTGGGGGAGCCAGTGATGGCAAACCCGAGTGCCAGGAAACACCATGCACAGACATCGTTGATTAGAGCCGAGGCCATGGCTGTCTTACCAATTTCAGTGTTGATTAGTTCTTGCTTTTCAAGAATTTCTGCTAGTACCGAGAAACCGGTGACAGTAAGGGCAGCCCCCCAGAAGATGAAACCTGCTCTATCGCCTAGGAAGACGAAATATAAGACGGAACCTAGAAAGAAAGGGATTATAGTTCCGGCTACAGCAATGTTAACAGCCTTGGTTCCGGTGCGTTGAATTGCTTTTATGTCCATTCTTAATCCCACAAGGAAGGCATAGTATACAAGGGCCAAATGCGCCATTGGCTCCAACACTTTGTAAGTATAACTTGGGAACATCAGCTTTCTGAATCCATTGTTTCTTCCAAATACAGATGGCCCCAGAATTATACCACTCTGCACCAACATTATCAGTATTTCGTCAATTAGCAATGAGGTATTGTGACTTTCAATATGCATGCATTGAATCAAATAATCAGAATTCATAGAGCTAAAATTGTATGGCACTTCCAAAATGTAGCCTTTTACAAAATCAGGATCACGAATAACATCAAGTATATATCACGCGCACATGCACAAATACGTATCTAACCAAAATATACTTACGAGAATTTCTGCAACAATAGAAGGTTGGTTGAAGGGTTTTAGGGCGAAGACGAGAAGACGAGTAAACATGATGGCAAGGGTTATCTGAATGAAGAAGAGAGGTATAAAGGGTGTCAATGGATCAGGTCCTTCCCATACGCCATTAATCCGGTAAACTGTCTCAGCGTAACATAATATGGTCCTATTTAATTTATCAAGATCGAGTAGGTCTTGTGCCATTCTACCCTTTATCTATGGGTTTCATCCACCAAAAGATGCCGATACCGTCTCCTCGTCCTCCTCCGCCGCCTATCAGGGTTGTGACTACGTCACCTGACCTTAGAAATCTACCCCAAGGCAAATGAGGAAGGAATCAATGCATGGTGGTAGAATGTATTTTTACCATAATTTGACCACTGAATAATGAATGGTGAAAATTGGGTGGTTAATAATGAATGGATGAAAAGAGGAAGGAAATCTCTCTCTCTCTCTCTCTCTCTCTCTCATTTAATTAGTACTATTAGCATCCATCATTGTTCAACTTCCAAGTTCCCATCCACTATAGGTTGTTTCTAAGGCATTAACATGGTTGGTTGGTAATGCATTGCTTGTTATTTGGTCCAAGTTGCACAGGAACAATCAATACACACCTAAAATGTTACAGCGCAGGGTCTTAAAAGCTCCTCGTGCATATTTGATACATTGTATTAGATGAGACAGAATGGTATAATGGACAAAATCGAACATTTTTCTCCTTTTTCCTTAAAATTATGTACTGCTATACAATCTGGTTAAATAAAAAATAATACGAAAGATTAAATTTTAGAGAATTAAGTTCATCACTTAGGCATGCATATAGAACTGACGGAGAGGCAAAATGACGAGAATAAGTGATTAACCATTATCCTAGAGACAGATTACTTCCCCATTTATTGGTCAACAACCAACAATAAATTCCACAGTTGAACTTTTCTCAAGTAATAAATTAGATTACCAATATATTCCTATAAAACAGAAATTTCCCTTTTAATCTGTGAAAAATAACACTTTTCTTGCCAGAAAAAGGAAAGCAAAGCAAAGCGATCATGTCAAGAAAAGTAAAACTTATTTTTAAATAACTCTTTTTAGTTTATAAATAACTTAGAAAAAGTTATATAAATATGTTTATAAGAAACTTTTTAGTTTTAGAACCAAGTTTTAACTATTCGAAAATCACGTTGAACGACCCTCAATCACGTTGTTGGACTAACTAAAATAATTGGTTTCTGAGTATGAAATAATTGCTAACTCGTGAACTACTTTCTCACATTTTCGGAAAAATACAGTAGTAAGAATTAACTTGTCTAAGGTCTGTTTGACAGACAAATGTGGAAAAGAATTTTAATTCCATATTAGTTGGAAAATAAAAACTCACCAAACACGTAAGAATTCGTTTTCCACGAAAACAAAGAAAGTTTACTTTGAAATTCGTTTTCTATTTTCAAGTTGCAATCAAATGGCAAATGTGACATTTTCCATAAAAAAAATGTGACAATCAAACATGGCATAAGTGATAACTGTGATATCATGCGAAAAGAATGGATTATTTTAAAACAAACTAAATTCAATTTTTCTAAGGTAAGCATACATAACACAGAGTTTGCACCTTCATAACAACAGTCTGGTACTTCGACAACCTTAACTCCCCTTCACTTCCACCCCACCCAGCATCGTTTCCATCGAAATTTCGATCTTCCACCACCATGCAAGCCGCCCAATTCGCCGTCTTCCGCACCTCACCTTTCGACACCCTTCGCAAACCTCCTTCCACCGCCCACTCATTGTTCCCCACTCACAATGCCAAGCCTCCCAAGAAACTCCCTTTCACCATATCCGCCTCCGCCTCTGCCTCTACAGTTTCGGCCCCCAAACGCGAGACTGATCCCAAGAAACGCGTGGTCATCACGGGTATGGGACTCGTTTCTGTATTCGGCAATGACGTAAATGCATACTATGAAAAACTGCTTGCTGGAGAGAGTGGAATCACTCTAATTGACCGCTTCGACGCATCGAAATTCCCCACGCGATTCGGGGGACAAATTCGCGATTTCAAATCCGAGGGATACATTGATGGGAAGAATGACAGGAGGCTGGATGATTGTCTCAGATACTGCATTGTAGCTGGCAAAAAGGCTCTTGAAAATGCGGATCTTGGGTTTGGTAGACTTGACAAGGTATTTGGTTTTTTCGAGCTTAATTTTGCTGAATTTTGAGATTTATATGATTAGTTTTGTTGGATTCTTGACTTGGTCTGGTGCTTAATTGGGTTCTTGATCTTGGTTTAATGCTGAGTTTTGAGTTATTATTTCGTAATTAGCAGTTTTAGATTGGTGAAAACACTTGAAAATAGGCAATAACTGGCTTTTGTTGTGGGTTTCTGAATTTTGAAGAATTTTTCACTTAACATTGTTTTCAGTTTGCTATTTCTGAGTATTGCTTGGTCTTCTTGAATTGGGTTAAATGCTAAAAGTGAAAGGTCTTGAAATATTGTACATGTGTCTACTTAAATTTTAGATGAGGTTCGACATGGCTAACTCTTGTATTTTATTGGTGTCCAAAGTACAAAGTGATTTCTCTCTTAGTTAACAGATTGGACTCATTATAAAGATGTGCTCTTTGCTTTTCATAAAGGTAATCATTCTTTGAAAAAGTGAAAATTAATTTAGGACACACAGTCTGGAATTGAAGTCATTACTATTTGATCTTCAGATACCTATTGAATTTGCATCCAGTGCTAATTTCGGAAAATTCATTTTGTATCAAGAACTTTTTGCTGCTTTTGTTGGTTTAATTGTTAACGTATTGTCTTCTTCTTCCTTTTTTTTTCCCTGAAGATGTAAGCCAGTCCCTCTTAATTACTTGGTTTTATTAATGCAGATTGATAAGGTTCGAGCTGGCGTTCTGGTTGGAACAGGAATGGGTGGTCTTACAGTTTTTTCTGACGGTGTTCAGGCTCTAATAGAAAAAGGTCACAGGAAAATAACTCCGTTTTTCATACCTTATGCTATAACAAACATGGCATCTGCTTTACTTGCAATTGATCTTGGTTTGATGGGGCCAAATTATTCGATTTCAACTGCTTGTGCTACCTCAAATTATTGCTTCTATGCGGCTGCAAATCACATACGTCGAGGTGAGGCAGATATAATGGTCACTGGTGGAACCGAAGCTGCCATTATTCCTATAGGATTGGGAGGTTTTGTTGCATGCAGAGCTTTGTCTCAAAGAAATGATGATCCAAAAACTGCTTCTAGGCCTTGGGACAAAGATCGAGATGGTTTTGTTATGGGTGAAGGTGCTGGAGTTTTGGTAAGCTTGGCTTGTTTGTTAGCCAATCATTTGAGCCGAAGAAAGGGTTGTTTCTTCAAGAGTTTACATACGACTTTAGACTCAAACGGATGTTAAAAATTCCTAAAAGAAATTCCTCAACATTCTTAACAGGTGATGGAAAGTTTGGATCATGCGGTGAAACGAGATGCACCGATAATTGCAGAGTACTTGGGAGGTGCAGTAAATTGTGATGCTTATCATATGACTGATCCCAGAGCTGATGGACTTGGTGTTTCGTCATGTATCCAGAGTGCCCTTAAAGATGCCGGTGTGTCACCTGAGGAGGTATTTCTTTTTTCATAACATTCCATCCCCCCCCCCCCCCCCCCCCCCCCCAACCCAAGAAAGATGTGCTTGATATTTCATTCCATAGTGCTAAACCATGTATGCTGACACCATTTACCAATGCCACTCGTTTGCTTATCTTGATCTGTTGTCTTTTTTTTTTTTTTTTCTTTGGGCATGCCCTCCCTTTTGCAAAAAAAACTTTTGCTTATGCATTCACCACATCCAAATTTGGTTCCTTAAGCTCAAAAGTGACGGAGAACTCCTAAGAATCGAAGTTCTTGTCCTGAATTAGAGCTTTCAAAGATCTGGTGGGAACCATGAAATTTCCCAGAAGAACTTGAATTTCATTGTACTGTTTTTATGTTTCTGATCATTGATCAATTGAATGACTGAGATAATTTTTCAAGTGAACTGAGAAATCATCAAATAGGAAAATCAAATTTGGTCTTAGACATTCCACACCTGCAGTACTGCAGATGAAATCCTTATTACATTAGAGTTAGGAGTGCGTTTATTTTAATTCTCTAGGGTCCAAATGTATGTAAATCTCTGACACAATTAATTAACGGGTTGGAGTCCATATTCCTTTTCAGGTTAACTACATTAATGCTCATGCAACCTCCACCATAGTAGGTGACCTAGCTGAGGTAAATGCTATTAAGAAAGTTTTCAAGAACACTTCGGAGATCAAAATGAATGCAACTAAGGTGAGCTGCCCTCCGCCACTTCCTCTCTTTCTCTCTAAAACAAACGCACACCTATTTCTTTTCTTGTACTTTTGAGTGGAATATATACCTTGACGTTGAATATTCCAGTTAAAAATATTAAGTGGTGACGATTTTCAGTTCATTTTTAGTTTCTTACTTCTATTTTCTCCCAGTCGATGATAGGGCACTGTCTTGGGGCTGCTGGCGGTCTGGAAGCAATTGCAACAGTGAAAGCCATTACGACGGGATGGCTGCATCCAACCATAAATCAATTTGTAAGTTAAAATTCAAGTTTTATGGTTGATATTTTTTCCTGATCACACAATTTCAGTGCAAGTACGTACAGCTCGTCAGGGCTTACAGTTTCACATTTTTTAATCATTTAACCATGAATTTGATGTTCAAGATTATGAATGGATTCTAATTATTAATGCAGAACCCCGAGCCTGCTGTGGAGTTTGAGACTGTAGCAAACAAAAAGCAGCAGCATGAAGTCAATATTGGTAAGATAATTTACTTGTCCAACCACCCTATCTCTTATTCTATGTGGAGATTATCAAATATTAAAGCAAAATGTTGATTATAAGTCAGATCCTCAAGCTATACTTTAATTTTCTGTGTTTTCATATCCAGCCATTTCAAATTCATTTGGATTTGGTGGACACAATTCTGTCGTGGCCTTTTCTGCATTCAAGCCCTGATCCTGATCCTGCTCAAAACATGTTTCTTGTGGCAAGATCAATCTTGCTCAAAGGAGTTCCTGGTGAATCTTTGTTGGAACGGCTTCTCCACCATGCTAGCTTGCTCCACCAGCATTTAGGGACTCTTTATTTATTGTAGTGTATAACTCTTATCTTAACTCTTTTTTCCCTTGATCAATAGAAACTTCTACAGCTGATTTTGGTGAATTTCGCTTCTTTTCCCAGTAGTGGATATAGACCTCTGGATGTTAACAAAACCTAGGACATTATTTTTCATTTTTCAAAGAGGGCATTTAAAGCTTTGTAAAATTCAGAATTATTGGTCCTAAGGGGTAAATAAGATCTAACATATCTGCAATAACAGTGTAGTAAAAATTATAACTTTAGATGCTCTAAAATAGCTCTTAATCCTAATTATTTTTTGGGTTGAGGTTCCTTAATCCTATTTTGTTTTTTGAATCATAAACCATTCATTTTGCAGCATAAGAAATATTCCTAACATGTTTTATGGGAGAGATGGATTGAAGAGCGAGAATGTATTAAGAAGAAAATAAAGCCTAAATATTGGCTGTGTTATAAGACTTTGTTTTCTAGTCATAAGAAAGCTCTCAAAAGTTATTATATCTTATTACTTTATCATATATTGGAATATCCTTATTGTCAAATAAGAACAAGACAGTGCCATACAAACAAAAGACTGATAAAGAACTAGAGAAGATCACATTTTAAAACAGGAACTCTAAACATAGGCATCAGGGTTTTGGAGGAGATAGGCTTCCACAACCTTGTACATTGCCAGCACCCTTTCCTTTCCTGTCTTGATTTCCTCTTCTTTGAGCGCGAAATCACCCTTAGTGTAGTATTTGCTCGTCACCTTATTGATTGAACCACCATCAGGTGCAGGCTCAAACTTGATCTCATACGTGATCTTTTCAAGCCCTTCTGTCAAGGCACCACCTTCAAGCAATGTGTAATTATACGTGTATGTCGTTTCATCGAGTTCATCAATATGGTATTTCACAGAGCTGAAGTTGCTACCTGCATGGAACATATAGTTTCTTAGCTTTAAATATTGTCTTTTAGGTTTATTATCTGTGAAGGACATGTTGGAGAGAGCAAGTGAAACAAGCCATTCTTTCTACCTCACCCCACCCCACCCACTGTTCTTTTCTTACCTATCTTTCCAGTGACCACCTGCGTAGATCATGGGGTCCAAATTAAGAAGAGGATGGGGAGTGGCGGTGAAGGTCCCTTTTCGAATAAAGCTAAAATTGACTTTTTAGTGCAATTTGAACGGAAGAATTTATATGAAAACCTTTTTTTCTTTTTTTCAGTCACCTCGACTGTAAAAAGGGGCTCTTTAAAAAAATCTCATCTTTTTGTCAAAAGTATTAATGCCAATAGTGAGTGTAGACTGCATCTTACCTTCAGCAAAGTTGATCTGCTTAATACTCCCAGCTCCTCCATTACCTTGGATGATCTGAATGCTTTTAATAGCTTGTGGCATCAGCTTTGGTATTAAGTTGTGAGAGTCAACAATGGAGGCCTTAAAGATTCTTGATGGAGGTACTGGGGAAGTGTGCTCTTCTGTGAATGTGGTGATAGACATGTCTGTTAAATATTGAAAAGAAATGATTGTTAACAAGTTGGGTGGAGAGCTTTTAACTTCTGGTGATAAACGAGAATGAGAAGCACTGAAATTTATAGGTTAAAGTTGGGATATATTCTTTATTCCTCAAACCGTTTGTTTCGAGCATTGCAGATGGCAAATATTCAGAAAATTGTCGTGTTTGCCGTCTTTATTTGAGCAGGACAAACAGAAGTTGCACAAGTATTAAGCATTGTTTCCATCACCAGAGGAAACATTTTTTTTATGCTCTTCTGCTTTTGCATTAGGATCAGGATTAGCCCTGTTGCTATTATTACTTTTGATTATGTTAAGAGTAAACTGATCTGCGTCTAGCCTTCAGTTGGTTTTGTAAAGAAAGCATGTCAAGTTGAAGAACGTATAATTGAGACGTAGCTCCCCACTTTAAAGATAATAAAAAGTATCAAAATATGGATAAATTAGGGCCCCTTCTATTTTGAGAGTGTTTTTAAGATTGATGAAAACATGTCCGAAAAAAATATTTTCCATTACGGTTTTGTTACTTATAAATCGGGATTGACATCCCAATGTACGGCTCCCTCACAATAGGAGAGTCCACGATTTATTTATTTATTATTTTTTTGGACGTGAATCGTTCAATCTCAATATACAAATAGCAAAACTCAAAAAAATATTTTTTATTTTATAGTCCACGTCAAATCAAATACAGTTCACTTAGCCCCAAGCTAATTGCACATTAACCCATAGCCTATATCCGCAGTTGATGCCATAAATTTCATCCCCACCACCCCCCCCCCCCCCCCCCCCCCGCTCCCCACCGGAAAAAAAAAAAAAACCATCTGCCCATATTCAATTTCAATATTTGGATTCTTAGCCCAATATTCACTTTTCTTAATTTCAAGTTCAACAGTTTAAAACAAATAGAAATTATTCGATAAAAAGTGAGAAAATCGTGATATGATATTCATCGAACGATATTACACATCTCTATTTGATAATTCCAGCCTACTCATGGCTAATGCAATATAAATTTATTTTCAAAATTTATACTTTTGTGTTATCCTTTCGTTTTGATTCTATAATTCGCTTATGTTTGTCGTTCCAATTTCAGTATTCTCAATGATACTTGTTGACGTTCAAAACCGACATGGCCAATTTTGATCAATTTTTTTATTGGGATAATTAATTGGAATAGTAAAAAAAATGTTATTAATTGTTTGAAATGTAAGGGAGTTCAAAAGTGGTAAAGCATTCAAATTTGTGGTCCATGGAGAGGACCATTGATCTCCATTTATAACCTAAATTGGGCAAGTTGGCCGCCTCAATCAAGTTAGGGGAGAGGTAACCTCGTTATCTTAGTCAAATCAGTATCTATCAATCACGACTAAGGCTGGACATGGATCTGTTCGGTTTGGTTCGCGAATCGAACCCAAAATTTTCGGGTATTTAATAAATGGAACCGTCGGTCCAAATATAATATGGAACCGTTCAGGTTCGGTTATGTTATGTTCCGTTCTGTTCGGTTCCGTACCATAATTAAATTTTTTTAATATTTACAACAACACTACATAAATACAACTAATGACATCTTCATTCGTAACTTTTACAAAATAACGTAGCTCAGTTTAAAAACACATAAATAATAAGTTGTCCAATAAAATTAATTCAATTAACACAAATACCAAAAAGTAGATACTAATATTAAAATATCGATAATCCATATCAATAATTTCTTTACTTCAAGCAGTCTGCATAAAGAAAAAGAAATATAAATTAAAAGTTATCAAAATAAAATATTTTTTAAGTATTGGTAATACTTACCACTATTTGATTTAATCATTAATTGATTGACTTCTCATAGTAAGAAACTCTACAAGTATAATTGAAAAAGTACAATTAACAAACACAAATAAATTAAAAATTGTTCAACTAAAAAGATTTAATAATAAGACTCAAATGTTGAACTAACAAAGTTACAAAAAATTAATTTGGCTGGATTAATTTGTTAAAAATAATTTAATTAATTCAATAAAAAAATAAAAAAAATTATTTAAATTCGGGTCTTATTCGGTTATTCGATTTTTGGCCTAGAACCGAAAACCAACTCAAACTCATCGTTTCTCAATTCGAGTATCCGTTCTGTTTGGATTCGGTTCAAGGCTTTTGTCCAACCCTCACGACGGAACTCATCGAGCTGAAATATTCACTAATCAAAGCTATTTACGAAAAATGATGTGAAATGGTATTTATTCATCTTGTTTAAAAACCTTGCTTAGTGAAAGGATTTATCAACGAATCTTGATTAAGAGACTTATACCAACAACACTAATTCCAATTAAAATACAACCGAATTTCGAGTCGACGAAACAACATTAATTGATTATTCCGGCAACGTTAATACATGAAATTAGGTAGTACAGTACGGGAAAGAAGAGTAGTTAAATTTTTAATTCATTTTTCTACCTTAATCTTATCTAGTACTCTCCAATTTAGCATATTGGACAACCCATCAGTCACTAAGGTAATGTTTGGTTTGGATTAAAATTCAATTAAAATCTCAACTCAAAATCAATAATTAATTTTAATCATAATTCAGAGTAAAATGACTCACAACTTTTCAACCACACATTTCATCAACTTCTATCAAAATCTATTAAAAATCTGATTTTAATCTATACCAAACATGAGCTAAATTACAAATAAGCAAAAAAAAAATTAGAAAGTTCAAAAGAACATATTAGCCAAAGAAGCAATGGCAGCCATGGTAACAGGAACATAGTGGCACTCCAGAACTCTCCATTCCAGGTGTTGGTGCTCCAACAATTTCAGATGCAGCCATCGCTCCATCTTTGGCAAAATCCAGGATCAGAACCATAACATAAAAAGTGAAAATACAGTCATTTTTCTTCCCTCCATTCTTGTACAGATTCTTTCTCAAGAATGAATTTCAACCTTAAAATTCTTCTTTGAAAAATTCTGAATTGTGAAATTTATAGCAAAAATTCACATTCCAAATTAAAAGATCCCAAAACTTAATGTATGAATTTCAACCATAAAATTCTTCCTTAAATATTAATGGTTTAACACGAAGTTGGAGTGTTGGACTTAGCTCTGATACCATTTGTTGAAACTTTATGAAACTTTAAACTTTAAAACATGAAAACCTAATTACTTTATGTCAAGATCCTCCATGTCAAATTATCAAGAAAATTAATAATGCGGAAAATATCTTAATTCTTTGGGAATAATTATTTATTATTGGATCTTGAATTTTGATTTCTTGCTCCATAATCTTGATTTTCTTGATCTTCGATTTAATTGTTTCAATTCTTCTTCTTGATTCTTGTTTTTTAAATCCTTGTTCTTGATTATGGGTTTTGCATCTTCCTCTTCAATATGCATTCTCTTGCATTCTTGTGTTGATGAGATGATACAAAGAATAAGAAATTGCATATGAATTCTACATATATTATTCGGCCCACACTTTATTTAAATGTCATAAACCCAACAATTTAATTCTTTATTAAATCATTTTAATTGGACTCAACTTAAAGGTGACATTATACACAATTAATTATATATGTAGGTCAATATGACAAATTAATAAACCCAACTGAAGCTTGAAAATAACGTCATGGCAGTGTTGAACGTGGATATATATGCTCACTCTCATGTCAAATGGGAGAAGCCTGACGGGAGCGCTAGGGTTTTATTATGCGACGTGTTGAAGGGTGGTGATGTGGCGGAGCCGCTAGATAATCCGATTTAGTGCTTGACGGTGCAGGTTTGGAGGGACCCCGGGACCGGGAGGTCCCAGGGGTGGCTTAACTTGTGGGTCTCACCTACAAGAAGGTTCTTGATACGGCGGCAGTCGTCGTCTTTTAGATTAAAAGATAAAGGGGAGGAGGAGGAAGAGTAGGAGGTGGCGGAGGCGGAGGCGGAGGAAGAGGCTGGTGGACCTGGTTGTGGGGACAAGAAGTAGATTATAGACACGTTATTGCTGTTTTGCTGCATGGTTGCCACTTGTAGTTCTGACTAGATAACAAGTGAATTTGATAACGTTTAAAGTTGTTTAGGAAAAATTATAACTAACTTGTAAGAATTAGTTTGTCTTACTGAATTATAAGCCCGTTTGATGCCGATAATAATCTAGATTTGAATTCAACAATTAAGCGTCTATTTGGTAGCTATTTTTTCTTTTTTTTTAAAAAAAAAAACATTGTTTTGAGTAGTGAATTTTGGAGAATATGTGGTTAAAATGTAAAGAAAAATTTTCATTTACATGTAAAATATTTTATTGTGTGAATGTGCCGTTTAAAATGAATATATTACAAAAGAGTTTGAAAAAATAGGAGACAAATAAGGGATAATTTTAATCACATATTTTATGGGTCCCACAATTTTTTAACTATACATTTTATCAACTTCTATAAAAATATATTTTTAATCCCCACCAAATATGGACTAACTATGAAATTGGGAATTACAAATATGTGATTCAAATTAATGTTTCATTTTCTCTTTAAAAAAATCTCAGGGCCTGTTGGAACCGAATTAAAATCTGATTTTAATTACAATCAATATCAACCACATCTTTCATGGGTCACATCTTTTTAATCACACATTTCAAAAACTTCTATCACAATTCACTAAAAATCTAATTTTAATTCACATCAAACACCCTCTTGTAAATTAACCGATAGTTATCCAAAAATAGTCTTATTTTAAGTTTAATTACCTCCAAGCAAATTTTAAAATTTCATGACTACAGTTAAAAATAAGCAGGTACAGTTAAGCTATGGGTAACTTTTTTATTTGGCCCTTATTTGACCTTCACTTTTATCAACTTTTTTTTTGGTAAACTAGACAAGGACTTGGTAACAAAATAATTTTGTAAAGAACCCTAAAAATGAAGTAAATTTGTCAAAAAAGCCATTATCTTGGTTAGTTTTTTGGAATTTTTTTCTCTGACATTTCTAAAACCAAAAATCATACATAATTAAATATTCTCCATAAATTATAATGGAAACCCTATAGCTTAATGGCAATGAAGGCCCACCTACACTTGCCTAACAAATAAAAATGCATCATAATTTCATTGAACCACCACCTATATTGACGCTAAACACGACTGGTTCTGAGTAACATTACTCAAGTTCATGAATATAACTTGCAATTATATTGTACTGAGGCAGTAAATTGCCTTGAAAACTTGTTAAACAATTGCCCACCTCTATTAATATAACCTAAAGAATAGTAAGATTTAAAACAATAATCATGATTAAGGTTGTGCGCCATTGATAGGCATATGATTAGCCTTCTAAGGTATATAATCAGCAATTCAGCACAACTCCAAAACCATCAGCATAATTTATAAAACTTGGAAGAAAAAGAAAAAAAACCAAGATAATACAATACCATTCTTGATCGATAATCAGTTTATTCCCCTCCTGGATGCGAAGTATGCCGCAAACATTACACGTTTTCTTTTCCATGTTGTACGTGCAATACATTCCAACTCCACATATTGTCCCACTACGATTCCTGTGCATATGCACGGTTTATTGACATTGTGCGTGTTTGGCTAGATAAGATTACCAAGTTTCTGCAGAAAAATACTATATGGCACTTCCATTGATGATAGTAATTCGTAGGACTGGACAAAAGTTCCTAGACCGAATCGAACTGAACCAAACCAAATCGAACCGAGCGGTTCTTCAGAAATTAAATACTCGAACGGGTATCTAAATCGAGAACCGATGGGTTTGATTCGGTTCTCGATTCTAGGCCAAGAACTGAATAAGAACCGAATCTAAATAATTTTTTTAATTTTTTATATTGAATTAATTAAATTTTTTAATTTTTTTATTAGCAAATTAATTAGGTATATTTAATTTTTGGTATTTGTATATATTGAATTAATCTTATTGGACAACTTGTTATTTATATGATTTTAAATTGTGCTACATTAATTTGTAATAGTTACGAATAGACATGTTGTTGTAAATGTTAAAAAAATTAATTATGATACGGAACCGAATCGAACCCGAACGGTTCCATAATTATATTTGGACCTGAAGGTTCCATTTATTAAATACCCGAAAATTTTGGGTCGGTTCGGTTCTGGAGAGAACCGAACCGAACTGGACCATGTCCAGCCCTAGTAATTCGAGTACTAACTACAGAAGGGAATTTCAGAGGCATGTGCAGATAAAACTAATGAGATCTTATAATAAAATTTTGAAATAAGGACAAAGACATTCACATTGCACTCAGGATTGGTCTGTTTTGGATGCTTTCAATTTCTCAAGCTGCTTGCGCAGGTAAGCCTGCTTTAATTTCTCTCTACGAGCAGCAATCTGTTCTTGTCTGCGCATCTTGAGTTGAGACATGTTTTCCCTTGCTTGATTTACTTCTTCGTGAACTTCCCTAAGGAATAATTGGATAAATTTTGTTTCAAAAGATAAAGTTCAAATTTCAAAACATATGCTAAAAAGGCATTTGCACAGACTTTCCCTTTTTTCTCATAGGAAGTAGAATTTGCTTGACCTCAAGAGTATTATTCGTGCTAGAATTCACATAATAATCCTGGTTTAAACTATTACTGAACTTGGAATTGAGTAATGATACAGAGCTATGTGATGTTAACCAAATGATTTTTCCAAGGAAATTTTGCATCAGCTAGTGATTCAATCTGACAAATATTTTTCTTCCTTTGCCTTTCAGATAATTCTACAGCACAAGGAAGAGAAAAATGCATACCCCTACAGGTATATGTATGTCAACACCTTGACCATTGTGTATGAAAATAACAGACATTATGGATACTGTAAATGTGATTTATCCTTTTGTCAAGATTGAAGGTTCACCAGTATGTAGGTTAAAAATTCCACGGAATAACATGCAGTCATACAAACTATAAAGCTTTTTATAGTCTTCAAAACAACTTATCAAAGTAAAATTCCTCCGTATATGGGTTGGCTATATAGGCATTTTTTTTCATTCCACTCTCTCCGGAGTCATCTCCAATAATCAATCGTATAAGGAAACTCCTAAAAAATAAGTGAAAGGAGGAGTTAAGAGTCATCGTCCAGTGAGGCATAATATGCATTGGTTATCCTTGAGGGAAAACATCTCCTAATAATGTAAATTATATACTACTACCTAGAGAAGAAGAATTGTCCTGGATATTAAGTATTCATAATCAAATGCAATGAATTTTCCAGGAGATGACCTATTATTAGTCTGCTTAACCTCAACATAAGAAGGAAGGAAACACAGAAAAAGGAAAACTAACTCAACAAATTCATGCAATAGACAGCACATAAAATACCTAGGGAAGAGAACTTACATCACAAAACGCTTATGTTCACTCCTGTCTACTGTAGCATCTGTCAGGCCAAGCCCTGTGGCTTTCGTATTGGGCAGAATATCATCATAGTCATCAGCTTCATTTCGAGCTTCATGTGTATCAGTATCATGCCCTTGAGGCAATTGGGGCTCATCATGTTCAATACCCTTCCGGAAAAAATCAACACAGTACTTCTCACTGTCTTCCTCGTCGGAAAGCTCGCCCCTCACCAGCTTATTGTATAACTCTGCTTTTCTCTCTAAAGCTGCATAACTAGCTGACCCGTCATTGACAGCTTTTAGCTCGAGCTTGTCTCTGAAATAGACCAAATAGCTATTATTCATCTAATTTCGGCACCTGCAATCCAATTAAACCAACATACAGATAATTATGTGCAGACTTTTCTCCTCCTCTTTTTCCTGGATATGCAAGTAAAACACTACATTTAATCAAAGAATGTTTGTTTTCAATAGTAAACATTGAGACCTCAATTGTACAGTGATGACATGCCACATGAGGTTCAATCCCATCGCCCCCCCCCCCCCCCCCCCCCCAAAACCCAGGATGGGGGCTGGGGTTTTGGGATTTGTTAGGAATTAAGATTTCAAATCCACCAAGCTAGTAAATCCAAGACCCTCGTTGCTTCCATTAGTTAAGTGTACTATACGTAGCTTCAGTAATTTATACAATCAAAATCCATTTCAAAAACTGCTTTTAACATTCCATAAAGTGACTAAAATTGCATAGCTAGGAACTACAATCAAAGAACTTATAAAAGATTAAAAAAAAAAAAAAAGACACAGTTGGGCAATAAATATACGCCTTCTAGGGTTGAAGAATCTAAGTAAAATAATTAGCTTCATCCTATTTGCTTCAATTCTTTTTACCTTGAAACTCACGAACACGAACAATAAACCCTAGAAACTTGACGTGCAATCTTACATAACCCCATATAGCATATAGTTATCCATCTATACACATACTCGTAAATTCCAATCAAATAATAAATTGCTCATTGCAGTGATATCCAAATTAACATGGGTATAAAGATAATTTTACGCACTTGGATGCACGGGCATCTACGCCGGAGTTCTTTTGCGAGAAGGGATCGTGAGCGGAGATTTTCTTCCTCGCGCGGTGGACCTCAAGATGGTGACCGTACTGATTATCTGCGGAGTGGATGGGCTCTTTGGATTGGCGCTTAGATTCTTCTTGTGACTTGTAGAGTTGCGCCTTGAGCTCGAGGATTGAGGATGGCCCGACGCCCTCGATAGCCCGATGCTTTCTAGGCATGATTGAGGATTCCGTTATCCATCCCAATGACTCCACCACCACCCTCTTCTTCGACGCATTCGATTGCTCCCCTTCTTTCTCCATTCCCTCTCTCTAGGGTTTGTAGCAAATTGAATTGTGGGGCTTCTATTTGAATTGAGTTTTTAGTGGACTCTTCCCTGTAATTTTTAATTACTTTCTGCGGAATAATTGCAATGGAGGTCCCCAAACCTTTTGAAAAGTATGTATATTACGCCAAGACCTTTAAATTATAGCAATGAAGATCCCAAGATTTTTAAAATTGTGCGACTGAACGATATTTGGACGATTTATATCCTAAGCCACCATTTTTTTCTCATTTTTCATCCATAAAAATGAAAAATATGACCGTTATCCATCACATCAAGCGATCAATTTTGAATTTCTATCTCTTATGTGAGATTCAATAACGACTATATTTTTCATTCTCATTTTACAATAATGAGAATTAAACAAGCCCTAAGTATTATTTCTTCTTCACCTCGCCCCTACCTTGTCCAATCCAACCCAACATAATCAAACTCAAACCTACCTGCATCACTCACCCACCACAACCACGTGCAACCTCCATCCCTAACATAGCTAGAATCTATCTCTTCCAGAAAAATGATTCAAGTACAAGGAATTTTTACGAGAATTGGACCAGATTTTTGAATTTCAACTCAAATGTAGTGGACCCTAGGTATAAAATATTGAAAAAAAAAATCCCCTCAAATGTTGTGTGTAGTTTGTAGGTACGGGAATTTGAATTCATGCACCTACAGCAAAGTTCTCTCTTCCACCCCTTTACGTTGTTAATTTTCACATCATTCCATAACCTACAACGAAGGAATTGCAACCAAATTGGGAGTAGCATTCTTACTTGAAGAAAAAGAAAAATTTTAACCAGATTTTTCCACCACCACCATCGTACCCCACTTTAATACGCAATTTTGAAGTGACTTCACGCCTTCTCACAAAATTAGTCCATTGCAACGTAGTACTTATATGGCAAATCAAATAGGTGATCTATGTTGTCTAAAAACTTGCATGATTCCATCCAAGTATATCATCATGTTGTACTCCACAAACTGCGATAAGAATAATAAATTCGCATGAGCATAACATCAAACATTTTATGTGCATTTGATTCTTGAAAATTTTAAGGTTTATTACCTTCCAAATATGAAGTTTGGAATAGTTAATGACATACTCAGTCTAACTTTCTAGAGGATAAAAATGTAAACTCACTCTGATTCCTCTTATTTGGTGGCGGTAGTGATGTGGAAGAGAAAGGTGGTGGTGGTGGTGGGGTTGAATAGGGTAGATTTTTAGTGCCATTGATTTGTTTTAAAGTTGAATTGGATTAGTGTGAGAAATTTTCTATATAAATGGAAGGGTATGCATGTCTTTTATCTTTAGCTTAGTAAGAGTAACTACATTGTCGTCGCATGGCACAACTTTTTTTTTACCACCACATTTTTTCTATTTCCTGAAATACTCATAACTAAAATGATATCAATAGCCACCAACACGGGCGGACCCACTAACGGCCCAGTGGTAGTCCTTATAGTTTTTTAGTTCATAACTTTTACATAATTCTGTCTCGCTCTCATTGAATCACGTTCATGGGTCCGCCCCTAACCACCAACACCCATATATGGTTCTTTCCTCTCTTTTATGTACACCCACGAAATTCAAACCCCAACTTGTTCCGTGGAACTTCAAATTAAAATTAATCATCATTGGCTTTACTCATCATTGAATGCATGTGGTTGAATTTTACCTTTTTTCTGAGTGATAAAATTGGATACCTCTGTCCACTGGGATTTTGACCACCTGGGCATGTTTTGTTTTTCTTTATTGAATTCTTCGAAGAAAAATAAAAAAATAAAAAAAACAATGATTATATATTATTAAAATGGACAAGTATAATATAGAATAAGCAGAGGAAGAAAGCTTTTCTTTTCTTCACACACACACAAATAATAGAGGAGATAGGTGCTTTAAATGTTGAATCATGTTGTATGTACAATATAATTTGATAACATCATATTTGGTATCATCATATTCATTCATTTTAAAAAATAAATTTCTACGTAACGTGCTTGAATTTTGATAACATATGATTGTCAACCAATATTATACATTGCTTTATTCTTAAATTTTCGGCCCCTTCTTTTTTTGTTTTATGTATATATATAGTATTTGATGGGAAAAGGTATGATTAAAAAATAAATAAAAATTTTAAATTTTCTTATAATATTATTTCATTGAAAAATGTGATTGAAAATAAGAACGAAAAAAATATGTATTCTGGAAATAACGGGAGGGTAATATTTATAAAATAATTTTAGCGTACTTACTTATTATAAAATCAATAAACCTGCAGGTACATGATTTTTGTACAAAATTTTAACAAGTAACCTGTTTGCCTGTTTTTATTTTGGGTAGTGCTAGACGTACAAAAAGTCACTACCAGAAAATCACCAGATGACTAATTCGTTTTTCTAAAATGTCTATATTGCCCTTAATGAATAAATTGCATGATAGATCCTATAACTTTTAGTTGTTAGTTTATTGAGGGTTATATCTTATAATTCTTCCGTTTGGTTCGTAAGTTCTTAGAACTAATTCTGAAAATCTTAGTTTAGTATTTTCTTGTAACCAAATCAAGTATTGTTATTGCTCAAATTGATGATATCTTATAGTTGTTACTATTTTATCCTGCCTTTCTTGATTTCCTTCTCTTCTAAGTTTTTCAATGAGTATTCTAATTTCTCTAGATCTTAACTTATTAGTATTATCTTGGATTCTTCTAAATATTTCAAAATCTTCTCTTTCCTCATGGTTCATAAGTCAAATTAATTAGGATCATTCTTCATACGATATATGTTTAAACCTTTCAACTTGTTCTAAGTATTCTCTATATTTTGTTAGTTTTTTAAAGGCTCTAGGTTGGTCTTTTTTAGTTATATATCTAGAAATAATTCCTTCTGAAACTTCTTCTTCTATATCTTTGAATTTAGTTATGACGTTTTTTATCTTTTTATTTGTTTATAAGTTTCTACATGATTAAATTCTATGTTATGTTTACAAGCATAATCTATATCAAAATATATTTCTTCAAGTTTTTCTTGACCAATATGAAGTATATCTTCAGATTTTTCAATTATACTTAATAAGAATGAAATACATCTTTCGTTTAAACATAATTCAAGACAATTATCATTGGATGTTGATGATTGTGAAGTGTTTATATAAATTAATAGTAATCAAAATATAAGCGTATAAAAGCATGTAAATAACTTACAGTAATCAATGGAAATAACTAGGTTTTCCCTCCAGTATGTCCTTATAGTTGCTTTGCATGTACTTAATCAATCTTCTGAATTGGATGAATATTTAAAATGTTTTGAAATCATTTGAGTCCACAACTGCTTCCGCAAAAAAGGTTTTTCAATTAAGGTTGCATTTCTCACTCTAGAGAACTAGTCGTGTTGCCACTAGGGGTGGGCAAAACCCAAACCAAACCGACCGACCCGGCCCAAACCGACCGATTGGGGTCGATTTTTTGAATTTTTGGGGCGGGTTTCGGTTTGCTTAATCGGGTCGGGTCGGGTCGCGGGTTAGGAACTCAAACCCAACCCAACCCAACCCAAAAAAAAAAGTGAACTTTGAACGCACTTTCATTTTCAACTTTCAATTACTAGTTTTGATTATTTTGTTTTTGTTTATCCTCAAAGGGATCCAAGAAATTAACAAAACTAAGTCTCCTCTCTCTTCTAATTAACAAAACTTGAAGATTTTTGACCTTCTAATTAACAAAACTAAGTCTCTGCTCTCTTCAATGTAGATTTGTTCTATGAATGTTTTGTTTATTTCTTATTTTGGCTCAACTCCATTAATTCTTGTTATTGAGAGCAACATAACTATATTTATTTTTTTGATTGATTCCTTAAAAGTAATTAATTTGTTGATAAGTTTGACAAAAATATGTACATATATTTATGGAATTTCATGCTGAATTCTACTAGTGTTATAATTTCTATTTTTTTAAATCGTGACTTGAAATAATGATATATTTTCCTTCATATGAAATTACATTTCAATAGTCTCTTGTGGACATGTTAAGTGTGATTTTACCATGTATGAAGTACTTTGTTATTTTTTATTAAGCTGTGATTGTTGTTGATGAATATTTGATGGATTATTTTGATGAATATTTGATGGATTGTACTATTTTATTTTTCAAGTTTATTGACATTGGATGACTAATGGGTATTATTAATGTTATTTTACATTAAAAAATTGGACGATTTTAATTTTTGTGCAATAAATTTTTCTCAAACCGACCAACCTAACCCGACCCGACCGACACATAATTGGGTTGGGTTGGGTTGGGTTTCAACATTTACGTGGGTTGGGTTGGATTTTTAACAAACCGACAATGTTGGGTTGGGTTGGGTTTGGGTTGGGGCAAAAACCAACCCAACCCACGCCCACCCCTAGTTGCCACAAACGCTATCTCACAGTATTCAGAGTCTCTATTTTCACATCTATTCAAACTCTTCTTAGAATTAAATTCTTACTTAGAACAAATTTTAAAAGATGAACTCACACACAAGGTGCTACAATTTTTGTTAGAAAACTATCTTTTTCCCTTTAAAACATTCATCAAAGACGAGTGCTTTGGCATGGCTAACATCCATTCAAAAACAGTGTTCTGAAAATCTTTTAAAATCTCTGTCCATACTGTCGAGGAATCATGAGAAATTTAACGAAATCATTTCATGAAAGTTTTGTTGAACATAACAAACTTCATCTTAATATTCATAAATTGAAATAGTACATGCTTGCATACTGTATTTACATACCTTTGGTACTCACCCTCTGAAATTTAGAACTCCATAAATGATTACCCTATTACAAACTTTACTATCTTCAAGACTAGATAATAGTTTTTTTCTGAATACAAGTGGTGTATCCAGATTACAAAAGATTAACTAAGTAGTTGTTTCGAGATGAGGAATTTTGAGATTTCAAGATTTTTCAGATGCCTCCCTTCCTTTCTTTGATTCTCCTTTTATATGGATCATTTCTCTTAAGAATCTTATCTTTACACCTATCCTCCCACTATCATTTGTTGGATAGTGTCATATGAAAAGAATCTTATCTTCACAGGTGTTCGCCAATATCCTTTTGTTGGGTAGTGTGGTCTTATCTCCATCATTTTGTGTCTTCTAGTGACCATAACTTTTCTTTAATAAAGTGATTTATTAAAGTAGTGATAAAGGGTCACTATCTTGGCTCTATCACTTTTCCATCTTCGAATCAAAGAATTTCGCGGGGAATTCTCCACTGTCAAGTGATACTAGGCTCATATCTTCAACAACACAATGCTTACAATGGTGATCACTGTAGCCCTAGAGTATTTTGCACAGTTCTTTGGCCATTTCTTCTAATCCGCATACTTGGTCTGAGATTATTTTGGATGATAAATGGTCAAGAAGGCACATGTCTTCTTCCTTTGTGGTGATCCTTGCATTGGAATAGATCACATGCTCTTTTGAGGGATAAACTCATATCTTTTCTTTCTCAGTAATTAATTGAGTTATATATTCAAATATCTCTTTGTACCATTTTGCTCTCCTATAGGGCATCATATTTATAATATCTTGATAGCAATTTTTAACAACTTTTTAATTAGTTTGTAAAAATGTTGGTTTGTAAGTCCCATTTTGATAACATAGAACGATAACTGCATATATTCCAGGACAGAATATATGCAGTATATATATATATATATATATATATATATATATATATATATATATATATATATATATATATATACACTTTTGACAACTTCAGTATATTTCTTTACCGCTTTCTTGACATCGACCGAAAGTTGGACTATCTCTTTGAGGTTTTTATTAGGATATATATACATAGTATGTTTCCTATTTCGAAGCAATTTCTTACTCAGTTGGCTGATGCTCCTGAATAAAAATTTATCTTGTTGTATTTTCCATATTGGAGAGTTTTCATCAACTTTTCTATTTCATTATACCAGTCGGATAATATATTAAAAATAACAATAAAGAATATCACTTCTTCATAGTTATCGTTTTTGGGAAGTTTTACTCTATGACATATTTTGACAATATCTTTTGGATCGATATTTGCAATAGTTAGCCTAGTTAAATTTTGGCTTGATGAAAAGCTACATTCGCTATTCTTGATATCTTGATTATTTTCCCTGGTGGGAATTTTCATATATTCTTTACATGTAATAGGTTTGAGTATTCCATGTGAAGGGGTTCCTATTACCTTCTTTTCTTCCCATTTATCTTCGGGAAGAGCGCTAGTATTCATCAGTCCCTGTGAAGGGATACTAGACTTGGTATAAGTTACTTCTAACTCAAAGGCTATATTTGTTTTGCCTCGAATGCTATCTTGTATATATTGAATTTGTGCTTCCAAACACGAAACTTTTATCTCAAGTATTTGGACTTTCGTCCTCAGTTGTTCTAACTCCATCCCTGCTAAGATAATCAGAAAGAAAGTTAGCATTTCTTTTTATATGTTCAATATCAAATTTGAAATAAGAAAACCAAATTTGAATTCTAATAATATATATGTTGGCAATAGATGGATCAACGTTATTTTTCAAGAATTCTTTAACTTGAGTATTATCAATTCTAATTAAGAACTTCTTTGGTAATAAATAATCTTCATATTTTTGTACTCATCACTTTACAACAATGAGTTTTTTCATGTTCATCTCATATTTTGTTTCAACTTCTTTAAATATCCCTGATCAAAGCCGACCCTGACCCAAGGCTACTTAGGCAGTGGCCTTGGGCCATAAATTTTAAAGGGCCTCACAAAAAACAACTTAAGTCTGCCCAAAAAAGCCCAACCGACTGGAGTCTAACCAACCAAAACCCCAGCCCAAAAAGCCCAACCAAAACCCCAGCCCAAAAAACCCAACCAAAACCCCTCATCTTCGATTCTTCAAGATACCGACTGGAGTCTTTTGCCCAACCAAAACCCCTATGTTCCTCATCTTCGATTCTTCAAGAAATCGTCTCTCATCTCGCCTCCTCTTTAGTTTTCACCCTCTTCACCACTCACCAATCAGACAGCCCGTTCGTCGCACTCGCTAGCCCGCCTCTTCGCCCGTTCTCCGCCAGCCTGCCACCATTCGTAACCCGTAAGTTCTCGGGCTTCTTCAATCTTCAGACTTCAAGGAATCAAGTTCTTACTTTATTTTGATTATTTGATACTTTCACACTTTAACACTTAGTTTCTCTTTTAACTGTTAAGATTATTGTGAAATCTGAATTCTGAAATTTGACATTTATTGGAGTCGAAAATTTGGCATTCAGATTCTGTGATTCAGATTTGGCAATTTGGCATTCAGTGATTCAGATTTGATGTTTTATTATTGTTGTAGGATTTTGGTTTATTTGAAACTTTGTTGAATTGATTGTGCCATTGTGGGATTTTTAGTGGCTATGCATGTGCTTGTTCCTGTGGGATTTGTCATTTGAGTTTAATACTTTAATTGGATCATGTTCAGATTTGGCAATTTGACATTCAGTTATTCAGATTTAATGTTTTATTATTGTTGTAGGATTTGAGTTTATTTGAAACTTTGTTGAATTGATTGTGCCATTGTGGGATTTTTAGTGCATGTGCCTATGGGATTTGTCATTTGAGTTTAATACTTTAATTGGATCATGTTCAGATTTGGCAATTTGGCATTCAGTGATTCAGATTTGATGTTTTATTATTGTTGTAGGATTTGAGTTTATTTGAAACTTTGTTTAATTGATTGTGCCATTGTGGGATTTTTAGTGCATGTGCCTATGCCTATGGGATTTGTCATTTGAGTTTAATACTTTAATTGGATCATGATTCATGGATGGAATTGGATTAATTAATTAAACAAACGTGGCTATTGAATTTATTGCATCTCATTTATCATTGATGGGTCCTTTCTTTTTGGAGAATTGGAGAAGTTTGAGAATTTTCAGACACATCAATCAGGTTCTATTGTTCTTTGTTTATACCTATGTCTACTAGAAAATTTGAATCTGGATATGCCAAAAGAAAAAGGAAACAAAAGGTTGAACAATTGATTAAATCTCAAGAGGGATCACTTGATAAATTTTTTAGTAACAATAAACGAATACATAACGAAGACGTAGTCATTGAAGAAGAGTTTAATGAGAATGATAATATAAAGAATACAATTGAAGAAAACGATTGTTTGATCAATGAAGAGGTATCTACTGATAGAGATAATATTGTTTTTTCCCTTGACCTTATTGATCCAGCAAATTGGGGAAATATGAATGGCAATTTAAGAGATTTAATTGTAATGAAAGGTCCTATAAGAGATAATGATGTGAATTTTCCGAAAGATGTAGCAAATCGACACTTCTCATCTACACATTACGTTCGACGATTATTTAATGGAGAGAAGCATGATAGAAAATGGTTGATATATTCAAAAAGTTTGGATAAAGTATTTTGCTTTTGTTGTAAGCTATTCGAGAATGAGGGGATCCGATCTCAATTGGCACATGACGGAGTAAGTGATTGGAAAAATATTGGTGAAAAAATTAAAATGCGTGAAGTAAGTTGTGACTATTTCAATAACATGAATAGATGGATTGAAATGGAACTAAGATTTGAAAAGAGTGAAACAATTGATAAAAGTGTGCAAGAACAAATCAATAGAGATAGAGAACACTGAAGACAAGTATTTCTAAGAATAATATATGTGGTGAAAACTCTTGCTGAAAATAATTTAGCATTTCGTGGAGATAATGAGAAGATATACCAAGAAAATAATGGTATCTTCTTAAGCATAATTCAAATGATTGTTGTGTTTGATCCTGTAATGCAAGAGCATGTTCGTCGAATCCAAAATAAAGAGAATCATTATCATTATCTAAGACACAAAATTCAGAATGAGTTGATACTTATGCTAGCAGGTGAGATAAAAAAACAATCATTAAGAAACTCAAAAATTCTAAATACATTTCTGTTATACTTGATTGCACTCTCGATACGAGTAACGAAGAACAAATGACTATAGTATTGAGGTGCGTAGATATTTCAGCAAGTCCAGTAAAGGTTGAAGAATTCTTTTTAGGGTTTTTATCGGTGGATGATACATCTAGTAAGGGACTTTTTGATGAACTTGTGGGTGCTTTGAATAATCTAGAACTTGATATTGATAATATAAGGGGTCAAGACTATGATAATGGTGCTAACATGAAAGGAAAACATAAAGGAGTCCAAAATAGACTATTACAACTAAATCCTAGAGCATCCTACAGTCCTTGTGGGTGTCATAGTCTTAATCTTGCACTTTGTGATATGACCGCTTGTTGTTCAAAAGCTGCATCTTTCTTTGGGGTGGTGCAACGTTTATACACTTTATTTTCGTCATCTACTAAACGGTGGGAAATTTTCAAATAGAATGTAAATGGTCTTACCCTTAAGCCTTTGTCACAAACTCGTTGGGAAAGTCATATTGAAAGTGTTAAAGCGATAAGATTTGAAACTCCACAAATAAAAAAAGCTTTACTTCAATTGGAAAATATTGATGATCTTAAGACAAAAAGTGAGGTGGAGAGTTTGGTAACACATGAAATTGAGAATTTTGAATTCTTGCTTGAAATGATTATTTGGTATGAAGTGTTGAATAATGTTAACAGAGTAAGCAAACATTTGCAAGTGGAAGACATGCATATTGATGTTGCTATAAACCATTTACAAGGGCTCATTTCATTTTTCAAAAGTTATAGAGAATCTAGGTTTGAAATGGCCATGGTTGATGCTAAAGAGATTGCAAGTAAATTAGAAATTGAACCGATATTTCGTGAAAAAATGGTTATACGTAGAAAGAAACAGTTTGATGAGATTTCTTATGAAGAAATAACACAAACAGTTGAAGAGTCTTTTAAGATCAATTATTTCATATATATAGTCGATCAGGCTCTATCATCACTTCAAAATAGATTTGAGCAATTTCAAAAATATGATGACATTTTTGGATTTTTATTTGATGTGAAAAGACTTAAATCTATTGATGATGATAGATTGAAGTGTTCATGCATTAACATTGAAAATTATTTGAAGCATAATATGGTTTCTGATATTGATGGGGTAGAATTATATTCCGAGTTGAAAGTTTTAAGGGAATCGATACCTGCAGAGATTATTGGAGCAATTGATGTGTTGGATTACATTAAGAGAATGGATTATTGTTTTGCAAATGCTTGGATTGCTTATAGAGTATTATTAACTATTCATGTCACAGTTGCCTCTGCTGAAAGAAGTTTTTCAAAATTGAAGTTGATTAAGTCTTATCTTCGATCAACCATGTCACAGGAGCGATTGAATGGATTAGCTATGATTTCTATTGAAAAAAATGTGTTGGAAAAACTTGATTTAAGTAGTTTGATTACTGATTTTACATCTCAAAATGTGAGAATGTTAAATCTTATGCTAGCCTAATCTCTTGAGTTGTGAGAGAAGTTTTAACTTGTTACTCTATCTTTTGAATTATATAAAGTCTTCTTATTTAATATAAAAGTGTTATTTATTTAAATATTTAAATTTTGATACACTTGTGAAAAAATGATTATGTTGAAGGGGCATCATCTCAATTAGTTGCCTAGGGCCTCTGAATTCTTAGGGTTGGCCCTGTCCCTGATGTGTAACATGCAAGTATCTCAGGACAAGAACAATTTTTTTTACATTTAAACTCTTTATGATTATTTTTAACTTTTAATATTGCACCCCAATAATTATATGAAGTATCAGTTTCAAGGATAAATAAATCTTCTTTTTGTGGAATTATAAGTTTAGGCAAAACCTTTAATTCCTTTTTTACCTTTCTTAACTTTTCACAATCTTGTTCTTCCAAAAACCATATTACATTCTTTTTTAACTTTGGAAAAAAATAGTTTTTTAACTTGACACAATTCTCAATGAAACATTCAGAATAATTTAATATACCAATGAAACTTTGTAATTATTTTCTATCTTTGATCTTTTCAGGAATTTTCTTGAAGTTTTTCTCCAATATGAGATTGCAGATGCAATTCTCCTTCTTTTATGAATAATTCTAAAAATTCTATCTCAGCTTTCATTTGAAAAAGTATAATACCATGTTTTTTCATAACATAACAAAATTTCTCAAGATGTTCATTTATATCATTTGAATGAATAAGTAAATCATCTACATAACCAATACAGAAATGTGTAATTGGTTTGATTACCTCATCTATTCTTCTTTGAAATATTTGCTGTACATTTTTCAACTCTAATGACATTACATTCCATTCATATTGTCCTAAAGTACTAGGAGTACTAAATACAGCTAGTGGTTTACTTTCTTATGTAAGTACGATTTGCCAAAAGTCTGACTTACAATCGAGTTTTGAAAATATTTTCTTATTCTGTACTTGTTTAATAAGAGTATTCTTATTATGCAAGTAATATTCATCAAACTTACTAACCTCATTTAGCTTCTTATAATTTATCACCATTCTGACTTTTTCTCTTTTTATCTCACTATGTTTTCTAACCATAAAGGTTGGACTGCTATGTGGGTTTTTACTAGGCCTAATCAAATTGGCCTCTAATAGTTCTTTTATCTGGTCCTTAAATTTTTTTGGTCTTCCATACTATATTTCATTGGTTTAACCATTACTATAGTGTTTGGATTGATCAGTTCTATCTTTGCATTTACCTTATCTGTGTTCCATTTTTCTAATGAGTTTTCAGAATAGGTTTCAGAAATTTCTTTTTTCAATTTTTCTAACTTATCTTCTGTCGTCATCTTTAAAACTATAATTAGTTTAAATTTTTCTGTACTCCAATATCCATCACGCTGGGTTGAGGAGCTCTGATGATTAATTTCTTTGTATGCTATACTAATAGTTTTAGTTATTTTTGATGTAAATATCTTATGTGCACAAGGAGTTGTGAATATATATCTGTCAATATATTAGGTTAATGGTGCATGTTTTAGTAGGAAATCTTGTCCTAATAAAATATCACATCCAATTGTGGTTGACATATATATTGTATCAACAAATACTTCTCTAAATAATATTGAAAAGGTACTTGTGTAACATATTTGCTATATACTACCTTGTTTCCACTTATTGTTGTAGCGGTGACAACCTTCTTTGAATTATATTTCAAGTATTCAGATGGTAGTACATTTGGTAAGCATAAGCTTATTTTACTTCCAGTATCTAGATAAGCATGAAATTTGATTATGCAATAACTTCTTATATTGAGTGTAATTTCAATATATAGACTCATGAGATTAGAACTAATTACTCTTTTCATGATAACAATAGTTTTTATATTTTCATCTATTCTTGATATGATAATTGAGTTATCATCAATTGTTATCTTTAAGTATCATTGACAAATTTTATAAGGACTAAATTTCTCAAAAAAGTTCATTCCTAATAGTATAGGTGAACGATTGACTTCATATAATTCATCTTTATATAGAATTATTTCTTTAGTATATTATTTCTGATCCTCTCCTATAAATATAAGGGAAAATTTTACATATTTTCTTATTTCAAGATTATTTCCCAAATAATCCTTGAATATTTATAGTTCTGGTAACTCAAAATCTAATAAATGGCTAACAAATTTACCATTTACATGACTTTTATCTGCTCCAGTATCTATAAGTACAAAAAGATTTTTCTTGTATCCTTCTTGATTAATATATCTTGTTTTGATATAATATTGCAAACTTGATGGTTCAGCAATACTTAGTTTTCTAAGTTGCCTTATCTTAGAATTTTGTCTGGAATGGAATCTTGCAATAAGATTTTCTCCTTCTAGGGTTACACTATTTCTCCTTATCAATCTTCCTTCAAAATTGATTTATCTTGCTTGTTTATGAAAATCAATCATTATTTGTTTTGGAATAATAACTTCATGTTCTTGGTATTTTCTAGGGGGTCTATATTGAGTTAATTCATCAAAGTCTTTATGTATGATAATATTATCAGTTATCTTTCTTAGATTGTTGTGATGACTAGTACTAAAAGCAAAAATTGATTTTATGCTAATATTAATAGCCTTACTTTTTTGCAACATTTTTAAGTTTCCAATTCTATAATATAAATTGAAACTCTGGTCAATATTTTTATCAATTAGTGATACCGCATAATTTGGTTTTACTGTGAATATTATCTTTTGGTAGACTGAATTTCCTACAACAGTTTCTAATAGAGCATCTATAGGATCTTATAAGATTATATTGTCCATACAATATATTTCTATTGGTATATTCATACATTCCATAAAGAATCATTTTACCATGATTTAGATTTCTCATATCTCAATACATTTTAACTTGCTTCTTACATTTTCTGGAATTTTGGATAGCTTTTGTTTTACCAATTCTTTTGTAATTATAGAGATTCTTGTTTTTCTCATTGTATTTTCTATATTGATAGATATTTCTTTGTAGTTCATACCTACAATTGTTTTATTTACTCTTGGTAGTATTCCTAAGAATCTTTGATGAAAGACGTCTTTTCTTGAAAACCTAATATGTTTTTTGTTATCCCTTTTGTACTTTCTAGCATCAAATGTGATTTCTTGGTTTATACCTTCTACCGAGTCTTCAACTTTCTCAACTGTTTCTACTTCTATTTCCCGATCTATTTCTTGTATTTCTTGATTCATAAGTGCTGTCTCGTTAGAATCTTCTTCTGATGAAGATGTATCTAATTCATAAATACTACTGCATTCACTACTTAAATTTTCAAAATATTCAATTAGATCTAAATCACTATCATCTTGGAATTTTTCATAAATCCCAAGAGTTTTTATATTATCTCTATCTTTCTTTTTAGGATATTGAGGAGCAATATGTTGGTCTTCATTCCAGATGAAACATCTACATTTTTTGATATATTTTGGTTTGAGCTTTTCAATCCATTTTCTTTTCTTAAAATATTTTTTATGTGGTTTAAAACATATTTTCTTAAACTTCTTGTAATTTTTGAATTTTCTTTTATATTTCTTATATGGCTTATATTTCCTTTTGTGACATTCAAATTGTTCAATTTGACCTACATCTTTGTAACAACACAAATAATTTTTTCTTATCTTGTATGTTTTCTTGCTTTCTAAGGCTTCTCTACACTAGGTATTTTTCATTTTTTTGTAAATTCAATCTTATTTCCAAAACTATCTATATTTACACCTTCTTCTTCTCCAAGAGATAATAGCTTCTCATATTCTTTTAGTAACTTGATTCCCCATGGGAATGCTAACTTCGTAAAATAAGACCTTAGTATCGCTTTATTTTCTTGATAGTTTCATTGATTTAATATATAATATATTTCTTCAAATGTACATGTATATCTGTCTAATTCACACATATCACATATCCTTAAATTTTTTATTGCTATTATTCCTTCATTATATTCTTATATTTCCTAGCTTCTTCATCAACTATGAATCTGCGTCTTAAGAATTCTGTTCTCAGGGCTCTTTCGAACATTCTTAATATTTTTTGTATATTTTGCTCATTCAAAATATTCATATTATCTAATGTTTCAATTGTATTTTTTCCATATTTTATTCTCCTTTTTATATTTTCTGGTAATTCTCTCCACCATTCAGATACAATTCCTCTAAATGTATGTTCAATAAACTCGAAAGCTATATATGTTTCCCATTTATTAAATTGTATAGCTAAGTCTGTACTTTTCATCTATATTTCAATAGCTTTATCTTTATCTACACAATTAAGATCTAACCATATTCTTGTTGTATGGATTGGTTTATTATAAGATTTCATTGTATTTATTTCTTTTATAGATTGTTTTCTTATATTTCCAGTGTAGCTTTTTTTTTCTATATTAGGTATTGGTGTACCATAAGGATAGTCATATTATTCATCACTACTAAATTCTGTTTTTATATTATGGCTAGATGATGGTTTAGTATTCATTTTTGTATTTTTCATTTTTCAATTAATTCTTCTAACTGTTTTTTGTATTTATTATATTTTTCGTCAGTAGATTCTAAGAATTTTTTTTTCTAATTCTTCAACTTTGTAATCATATATTGATTTATCTCATGATTTTTTCCTTTATTTTTATCTTTTTGTGTTATCCTGAAATTTTGAGGTTGATTAATTATAATCATATCTTTTCCTTTAAGATTTTTATCTAAAAGAGTATTTCCTATTTGTATGTTCTATTTTCCAATCTTTTGTATACATCTTCAAAACTTTCATTTGTATTTTTTTTTTTTTTTGTAAATAATGATAACTTGGTTTATTATGTTTTTTAACTTTTTTCAGAAAATTTTCAATTATATTTTCTTCATCTATTATATTCATCATTATTTTAGGTTCGTAATATGGCTCTGATACCATTTGCACCAGAGTGCGCACAACGAAATTTTTTAGACTTTCTATCAAATTAATAGTTTCGTATGTATTTAAGAGGTCTTTCATAGGTATTTAAAATGTCACAATAAAATGCATAAAATTTACTATCTCTTGTTAAAGTTTTTTTTTTCAATAATTATATTTAGTTTGTCAATCCTTCTTTCTAGATTGAAAATTCTTTTTTGTATTATCTTTTTCAATTTTTATTTCTTAGTTATCTATGTAAGCGTCTTTATGTTTTAATCTTGGATTTAAATATTCTAAAAAGAATTCTTTTATACCTTCTCTTTGGTAATTTAATACACTATATGTTGTAGTTCTTAGATCAATAAAGTCTTTTATAATATTTGGAGTTAAATCTATCAAAGATTCTTGGTTCATAAATTTTTGGGGACTTAATTGACGTTTCTATATACTTATAGTAGCTTTAGTTGCAAATTTCTTGTAAAAGGGTTTTTTGGGAAGTTTATTTTTCTGTACGCGAATAGTTCTGATAGAATGGAATTTTCCTTTTATTTTTTTATTTTTCTTCTTCCAATGAAAACCTTTCAAGTGTAATTCTAATTGATTTGTTGTTTTTTTATCCTGTACATTTTAAACATTTCCCGTTATGTACAGAAATGTTCACACAGAATTTCACTAGAAAACTCACAATACCAGAAAAAAAAATAAAATAAAATCGCGCGACCACGTGTGTGTTCTAATGAAATTTTGTGGCGCTCGCATTTTAATTGGCACCTGGCTATTTTTAGCGTCTTCCCCTAAACAGAAGGACGGTCTCTCTCTAGCCACACACAGACACAGTCGACTGAAAAAATGTCTCCTAAACGAAATTCGAACAAGTCTTGTTTGCCGGAACAAGTTATGGTGGAGATCCTCTCAAGACTCCCCGTCAAATCCCTTCTCCGATTCAGGTGCGTATGTACCCACTGGCGCACCTTAATCTCGTCCCCTTTCTTTGTCTCTTCGAACCTCCACTGCTCCATTTCCAACCCCACAAGGCACTCCATTCTTGTTCACGACACATGCGAATACCCACCCTTGTCCTTCGTCCCTGTAACATTTTCCCCTATCCAAAACCTCGATTCTGTGCTGTATAAGGCCTATTGTTTCGACCAGGAACTGATGTATGCGGGCTCAATCAATGGATTGCTCTGTTTAATCGGGAGTACGCCTGATATTATCTCAATATGGAATCCTTCCACCAGACTGTTCAAGGTACTCCCTCCTGGTAAGTATAGAGGTCCAAGTAATGTTTCATGCGGGTTTGGTTGGGATCCGGTTGCGAATGATTACAAGGTAGTAAGGATTGGTTCTAAATGTGAGGACGGGAAATCGTGGGCAGAGGTGTGGTCGGCCAATTTAGAATCTTGGAGGGAGATTAAAGTTGATGGCAGATTTATCCCTCTCCGCCGTGTTTGTGATGTGACACTGAAGGGTTTTGCTCATTGGATTGTCAAGGATGGGAATAACAGTGACATGAAGCCTCTAGTAGCTTCATTTGACATGAGTACTGAGGTACTGCAGCTGGTTCCTCTGCCTGAACTTTTACTACATTTGGTTCCGAAGACGGCAATATTAGTCGGCGAGCGGGGTGCTTTTTGTATGAATTGGAAGGAAACTTTTGCTTTGGCAGGACTTGTTTTGCAAGAGCCGAGGAAAATATATCAAGTATGGACGATGGAAAATGATAGTGTCAGAAAGGAACTTTGGAGTAAGAAATTCACCTTTGAACTGGATGTCGAGTTTTATCGTTTATTGTGCAGTGTAAATGGAAAATTTGTACTCGTGAGGGGAGGAGAAGTGATCTTATATGATGTCGAAACCAGAGAAACCAAGACAATTGGAATTCAGAAAGTTAATTGGTTGGTGCTTCAGGCTAACTACTATGTGGAGAGCCTAGTGTCTATCAAGGGGTTTACTCCCATTAGAGAAGATGCAAAGAAGATGGAATTACAAGAACTAAATGAAGCGTAACTTTGGTCTTAAGTAAGCAGTTGTTGGTTTTTGTTGTTCTATAAATTTGGCATTGATTATAAACGCCTTTGGCATTTGGGATTGATATTGAGCGGCTTTATACATGCGATTGTTCACGTCCATTCTTAGCTTAAAGCTTGTGGTTGTTTGTATCCATTATTGTAATTGTGGCATGTTTTCCATAGTCCAAGGACATGTTTTGAGTTTCTATAATACATTGCTTGTATATGGTTTAGTTGCACTAATTTTTGAACTTTCTTTGGGACTTCAAGCGCCTTAACTGCAGCAGATTATGTAGAAAGTTGCATGTGTTGCAAAGTGCTATGATAGTGTTAATTAGTAAGTCGAGACTGACTGCGAGCAAATAATCAAATGGTTTGGACTAGGATGAAAATTATGCAGATGTGTGTGGGTGCCATAATTTTCACATATATGTCATTCTTGCGTGCAATGGTCCTAATGCGTTGTAAGTTCTTATTTCAGGTCTGCAGAAACCTGAGTGATTCATAGGTGCATTAGGTAAGATCTTCCGTTTATGCGAAAAGATGTCATATTTATACAACATGGCTAATGGCTATGACATTCAATGTTGGCACAGTTGCATTAAAAGTTGATGTGCACTTTTTAATATCTGATTTAAATGAAACTGAACGCAGGATTGTCATGTGAGGAAATTTTTATTTTTTAAAATTGCAGTTTTTTCTTATATCTTTTCCCCAGAAAATTGGATTCCCTTGTTTATGGAATATATTTCATTTAGACGTACTCTGGTGGACCCCCATATTTGGGATTCAAAAAATTTCTGGGGTTGGGTGTTGTGTACCTATCATGCACGTGTAGGCTGTATCAAAATGTGCTTTAAGAAATTGAGGCTTAGAGGAGGTGCCAAGTGCAGGAAGAAAGGCGAGAATCGAGTTTGAATTTGGAATTGAAGTTAGCATACTTGTTACTTCTGAATGTTAATTCAAATTTCCTAAATAAATCTAGAACTGTTCCCATATTGATATTAATTTAGTTGAAAAGATAGATACGTAATATAATGTTTTGAGTAACAATCTCGAACGATGAAAGCATTTAATAAGTTTCTATTTGCTGTGGAAGTGGATATATTTAACTAATGTCAAATGCGTCTATAAACAGAAAAGAAAGCGTACAAGAATCGAGAAGGTAACCACTTGAATTATAGAATTTCCTAATCAATCAGAAACCGAAAATGGATGCCTGATTCGAAAGCTGTTGGGATCTGAATTAAAAGAAACATCGCTTCTTTTTGCTAGCCTATCACCTGAATGTAATTGGTATTTTGAGGTTAAGTCTTGGCTTCTGTAGCTGTAATGCTCTAGCAATAGCTAATTCTGATGGTAACTGTTGTGTAAAAGTGAATAGAAAAACTGAAAAGAAGAACAATGGAATTGACACACAAGAATTTTAGTGGTTCGACGATGTGCCTACTTCCAACGTATGGCGCATTAAATCGACTAACTTGGAACGGGGTCACAATAAGTTTTTAAATAGAGCCATATTCTTGAAATTACCCTTACAATACCGGACCGGACCACTTGGGTGGAGCCAACAACCCCAACTTTTGTGTGTCTAACCTATTGGCCTAGTTGATTCCGCGATGGGCCTCCGCTCCATCAATTAGTATCACAGTTGTGATTCCTGTAATGTATTCACAAGTATATGCACTACACAAGGAGTTCTATAGAACCAAACAAATGATTTGGCTTGAAAGGATTTTACGGATGCTGTGAAGTTTCATATTTTTATTTGGTTTCTTTCTAACATTTGAAAAATGTAATAATTTGGGAGACTTTTATCTCTTTAAGCATAGTTTCATGGTAAGAGATTGCTGAGAAATTGCTGTGCCTTAAATTAAAGGTAGATAAATTTTCTTATACGATTGCTTCAGTTACTCTCTAACATGTGAAGTATCTCCTATTAGATTTTCTTAAAGGGTTTATTATGTAATATTATCTGATCTGGTGCTGTACATTTAGAATATTGTTGATGGGTGTTAGTATAGTGTTGTCGGACAATTGGCCGCATGCGTAGGTGAATGGTGGTTGAAAGGGAACTTTGTATGTGGCGGTTATACAAGTCATTATGCTCTCTAAATGGCTTTAACATGGAAGGACTTGTTTGAGTAACCTGACTCTCGTCTGTTTTACTTTTCCTTTGGTTGTTTAAGATGCTTTATTGTCAAGTTCTCTCTGCTAGTATGTCCTTATAAATATTTGGGTTACAACTGAAGTCATCCTGTTTTACTGTTCTTCACTGAATAGTTTGAAATCCATATAAACTTGTACTCTTTTGTGTTTCATTTCCATGTCCTCCTTCCGTCTACTCCCAAAGTAAAAGGGAAAAACGACTCATTTTATTCACAGTGTGGGGCTGGACTTTTTTTATTTACTTATTTACTCGTTTCTTCCATGGTGACAGATATGTGGCTGTGCAAACTTCATGGATGCTCATTGTCACTGCCCTTTGCTGCGTTGAAATGTTTTGTTGCTCCTCTGGATGTTTTAATCACTATTTTGTTTTGTTGTTTTCAATTTATTGTGGCATGTAGAATTGACGGGAATTCTGTGATGCTTTGTTGCATCAGTTTGAATATGACTTCTATTGTATGATTGTAGGTTCTATTTCAATTTTAAGTTCACCTATTTCAAGAATGCTGCACAGTGAAATTCAGCCAAGTTACATTATGAAAAAGTATATAATTGGTCTCTAAACATACAGTGGAGTTACCCTTCGATAGATTTGTCCACGTGACATGCGACAATTCCCCGTCGCACCATTAGATGGTTAAATTTTGTCGCATCAGCAAATCGCCATTTTTCCAACGATCGCGCTACGTGTACGCCCTCCCAATAGGGGCCGTCACTTGTCAATTCGGTAAAGGATTATGTACTAATAGAATTATTCTTTTTCCAAAACATCAAGAACACGCCTTTTGAGAATCAAAGGAGGCGAAAGGCAAAGACCCATTCATTTTCACTCGAACCCTCAAAAATTGGGCTGGGCTTCTAGTTTTCTTGAATTTTTTAAATTTGGAGGGGTGCAATTTTGCCATTTTAACATGGAAATCTTCAATGAATTTTCTGTGGAATAGTAAGGAATATGGAGTTTAAGCTGATGCAAATAACACAACACAATACAAAAGACTTGCTTCCAACCAACAACAGGTTGAATATAAAGTTTTCCGTTAAGCTAATATAAAGTTCTTCACTTGGATTTCCAGAGAAATGGGAAAGGACATAAAAGGTACAAGATAAGCAAGTTCGTCGATTCTATTCAACATAACATAGAAAACATAGTGCACAAGAAGTTAATGGCGCTTATTCCCTGTTGCTACTTCCCAAGCCTGTAAAATGTGGCTGAAACCAAGAAGTTAATGGCGTTTGTTCCCTGTTGCTACTTCCCAAGCCTGTAAAACGTGGCTGACTATTTCAGCCACGCCAACACCATTCTTGACCTGCACGAGCATATTTTCAATCATCATTACTATGAAGGCAATAACATTGTTTCGGCAAGAATGGTGACCATAGTCCAACTAGGAAGAAAACTGAAAATGCAGGCAAAAATGAAATATAAACCGAGAATTGCTTAAATTTTTTTTAACTTTCCACATCTAACAAGAGCTGAATAGAGGTATTTAGAACTCATCTAAATACGAGCTGCGCTCATCATCAGATGGTGGAATACCAGAAACTCCAACAAACCTACACCCTGAGAAACTTTACTAATGTCCACGTCTCATCTTGTTCTTTTTATCCCGCATTTTTCATGCTACTATAAAACTAATTCAAGTATAGGACAAACCTTGAAAGACAAAATTATGTAATATCACCGGGGGTATGAACATCATGGATTTATGCCATAAAGAAAACGAGAAACAAAAATTTAAAAAACCTGTGCAAAAACGAATGGGCCACCATCCCTCATTCGAACTGCATCACGTTCCATGACCTGCAGATCAGCTCCAACTGCAGCTGCCAGGTCAGTTTTGTTTATGACCTGAAGTTAAAAGTGCAAATTCCAACTATTAGATAAATTTCATATTAGAAATCACAGGTAACACGTTGATTAGTGTAGAAGGCCAGTCAACAACTGAAGGTAGAAAGGAGAAGAACGCATACAAGAAGGTCAGCTTGTGTAATGCCTGGACCTCCTTTTCGAGGAATTTTATCACCACCGGATACATCAATTATATAAATTATATAGTCGGCCAGTTCTCTGCTGAAATTGGCTGCTAGATTGTCTGCATCAGTATGAGTGACTAAATAAGAGCATGTTTAAAAAGAATTCCAAGATTCATATAATGTACAATGCTCAGAAACACATTAAATCATTCTTTGAATTAAACGACAATCACGTATGATTTAACGAGGTGAAAAGCCACATAATACCTCCCCCAGATTCACAAAGAAGTATGTCTGCTTTGAACAAATTGGAGAGCTCCTCAAGAGGCCCAAGATTAATGCTGATATCTTCTCTAATAGCAGCATGTGGGCAGCCACCAGTTTCTACAGCACGAATCCTTTCTTCAGGGAGTGCCCCATGCTTTATCAAGAATTCACCGTCCTCTTTCGTGAATATATCGTTTGTCACCTAAATTAATAATAAGTAGTATCACAATTTGGATTCTGAATGAAATTTCTCGTGCAATTCAGTCGGAAGCCTATACGTCATTATTCATGTATGGTGGGATTGACAAAAAGGGAGGTAACTTAAGATGAACACTTTATTCTCATCTGACAGAATGAAAAATGATGGCTAGAAATAGTATGTTTGGATGTGTCTTGAAGTAGCATAAAACCTACTTATCTTTGAAAATGTGTCTCTACATACTTACAGAAAAGAAGGTATTAAGATTTTAGGCAAAGCCAGACATGCTCATCGTGCCTAGTTTCATAAGAAAATTGGAATGATCATTAGAAGGACATTATGCAAAAATGTTTATGACATGAGAAACAGTGCCGGATTGCCCATGAATGATAAATTATCTGTTTGCAGATGCAAACTGCACTTAAGCTTTTAGCTTAAAACAAACCAAATCAGAGTACAATTTTATTTACATTACATCGTTCAAGGTTGGTAATTTTACTTTCTTGATTATAAGAATCACCAAATCTTTGGTGATTCTGCTAAACATTTAAACCAAAACCTTTAGCATGGAGGGCTGAAATTTGTGAGTTAAAACCCTGTACTCAATAGGTATAATATGGAGATCCTTTGAAGTCCAAATCCTAATCAAAACTATGGATCTCTAAAATAAAATTTCCAGAAATGCATGTGATTCATTTCTTTAAAAAAAAAAAAGGAATGGAATGTAGAAGCTATACATACAGCTGCAAGACTGTACTTGTCCCTCAGGAATTTACATAAAGCTAGCATTAAAGCTGTTTTTCTGCCATCAAAACAAAATAAATCAATTAGAATGGTATGAATTTAAACTAACTTGCACAGATATATTTGAAACAAAGTGAAATAAAATGAAACAAAACGAAATATTTTAGATTGTGCAATCTTATGAAAGAGAGGAGTTAAAAAAATGTAATAAAATAAGTAAACGTCCTGAAGTTGTATTGATACAAGCATATGAAACATGACATGTTTTGTTCAACAGAATAATAAAGGTATATATGTAGAACTAAGTCGAATGATTTCATTGTGTTCTGGTACGGTAAATGAATTGCAAGCTTTAGAAAAGTACTGGCAATAACATTAAGCATTTGCAATCCACCTCCAGACTTATAGTATATATAGTTTTATCTACACAATAATACACATACAGAGAAGCGGACAAGTTAGATTTGTATACACGTGTATATTCGGAAAGACATACTATCTAGCTAGAAATACAAATACATAAATATACCTAATCATCAAAAGACACAGTGCAATCATATACCCAAACATTCAAGAAGTTGCAAACAAGATAATTCAGATTATACACCCAAGCCCAATTTCCAGATTACACTCATACCAATATCCGCACAAATGTTCTTACAGTTGAAACAGCTCATCTAAAAGCTTAATCAGTTAGAAAGACATACTACATGCACAATTTTTCATAAATAAGAGAAAGATGGGACTTCAAGCTCGTCTAAAAACTTGTGCTGTTAGAAAAAGAACAATCTTATTAATCTGAATTATGTCTTCAACAAAAAATTATGCAAGTGTTGTAAAGAGCAACTAAGCAAAAAAGTGAGATGAGGGAATTTTGGAATATACCCAGTGCCAACAGGGCCACCAATACCAATAGTGAAGGCTCTTTCATTGAAATCTCGGTTGATAAGTGGAGGTGCCCTTCTGCTAAAGTAGCCTGGGGAGTAAATTGGCTCGTGAGAGTGTGGTGCCAGTCCATCATGGCTATGGTACACCCTCCCATCTGGGCCCACCCATGACCCTGTTCCCGAATCCCTGTTACATTTCGTAACACCATCATTATCACCAGAGGAAGTACAATATAGCTTGAAATAAGTACCAAATTTAAAAACTCAAAATTGCATGTTAGTGTCAGATTTGATCAAGAATCTTACCCATGGGTATGATGGTGATGATCGTGCTCATGGGCATGATGATGGTCATGCACATGATGCTCTTGTGAAGCCATTAAATCCAAAATTTACAATTTTATTCGGTGGAAAATCTGAGAGTTGAAGATTTATTTGCTTCAGCACAAACCACAGATGCAGTACAACACAAATTATTGATGTAGTACAGATGCCGAGACTGTTTTAGGGAAATGCACTTGCGTCTAGTAAATTGCACAAGAGGACCCAAACATTTAGAGTCAGTTGCAAATTAATCCCCAATATTTTTGAACTTTTAACTTTACTTTGATTTTGATATTATTTATACTGATATGACCCCAACCTTGTGAGTTCTATTTACATTAATATAAACCAAATTGGATTAAATTGTAACAATTGAAATACAAGCAATTTAAAATTAAGTATCTGAAAATCAGACTAACAACAGGATAAACAACAAGATTTAATTTAAAATCTTAATAACTATGGAATTCCCTGAATCTTTATCTGCTATTTAGTTCCATTCAACACTTCAATACTTTGAAGAGAACAAAATCGAAGTCACGGCTTACGTAAAAAAGGTGAAGTATTAAGAAAAAAAATTAGCAATCCATTCATGTTAATTGAAACAATTTATTGAGTACATTGCTCCTTGAAAAGTGAGTTCCAAGAGCATTGCTTTTTCTACATGCCTCATTTGAGTTATCCTTTTGAGTGTCATTCACAGGTTGTGAAGGAGCATCCACTGGTATCATCCCTTGCCTTTTCAAGTAGTCCCATTTATCTTGAAAAAGGTAAAAGATTGCCATAAAAGAAACTTGAGCTGCGAAAATTATGCTCCAAAGGCTTGTACCCTTTGATGTTCTCTTGTGGTATGCCTGTAATCCTGTGTACACATTTATAATTCCAACCAAACATATTGTTGTTCCAAGTATCCAATGCAAGAAGTACCATAAACTTCTACTTCTTGTTCCCCTGCACAAAAAAAAAAAAAAAAGGCCCTGATTTTCTAAGATTCGAATTTAAGTACGACTTCATCTAGGGGTGTAAAAAGGGTCGTGCTAGCTTTTTTCGGATCAATCTATTAGGACCTGTAAGATAGAAATATATACCTCTTAGGTCTTCTGAATCCTGTCAAAACTTGAACATAAATGGCACCATAAAGTGCTAATCCTATTCTTTGATGACTGTTGTTAAATGCATTTTCAAATTTTGATACTGAAAAAACTGCCCCAACTGTAGCAAGTAGCACTGATAGCACCTTAAAATTACAAACAAAAGAAAAGAATAAAATCCAGTCGAAGGTATACATGCGTCTAAAAGATCTTTGATACTGAATCGATCGAAAATAAGAATAATAAAATTAAGTCCCTTCTCTTTTCTTCCCATAACTTCATAGTAATCGTGTTCAAATGGCTTTGTTATGCTGCTCCCACCTAACTATGGGCTCAGTTTTGTTTATTTTTGAACTTTAATTCCCACACCATTATGAAAGTGCATCATCATGATTATGCAGCAGAAAAAGAAGAACAAATGTTCAATTATAACATCAGAAGAATTATGTTTTACATTTATTTTTTTCCTTTTCCTTTTTATTTGTTCTGTAATCTGTTGATTTCAGAACACAAAACAAGAATGGTGATCTACCTGTAAAATTGCATGAACATAGAACAAGATTTTTCGCCTCGTCCGGTGGCGTTCTTCTGAACTGGACATTCTTATTGTTAGTACTCCAAGAGGCATTAAGAATCCCATTGAAGCCCATAAAAGAATTCCATGGAGTGTAATATCCAATGTCTTTTGAGAATTTACCTGCACAAGTTGTTATGAACTTCTGAATCAATTATCCTAAACATGTATAAAAAAAAAAAGTGAAATTATCTTACATGTTTACTGCTATTGTGAAGACTGCCAGATTTCTTCTGTTCATCAGATGAGCATTCAGAAAAATGTACTAGAAAGAGCAGCACAACAATAAAATAAATACTCAAAGAGACGATCTTTCGAATTATATGCATCATTCAGTATTTACTCTCCAAGAAAATCTTCAACGTCAACACAAAAATCTGAACAAAAACTGCCAATTGATTAATGGATATGTAATGCTGTTCTTATTGGAAGAGAAGTTGAAAAACCAGAGGGTGTTTTTTTTGTATCTAAGCATGCAGTGATCCTCACTCCTTTACTTTCTCTCTTTGGCCTTTTTGAAGATTGTCTACTTACTGATATTCATTGCTTTATACTTTCTATTTTCTATTTTAATCTATGTGGTAATTATAGACAAAAGCCACTTTGATTATCTTAATTACCATTTCTATTTATCTTTTTGAATAAAAATGTGTATTAATATTAGCTAAGTAATGACTACTATCATGTGAGTGTGACACCAATATTTTTAACCCTTTTGAGCACTGAACTCTCATCATTTCCTATATGGACAAAAGTAAGTGAAAATGTAAAATAATGGGTGAAATCTTTTCTTTTTTTTCTTCAACTAAATACATTTTAATAAAATGAAATCCCTTGAATAATTTATAAAATGAGAAGCTTGTATGAGAATTTGTTAGTCAATCCATACACCTCTCAGACATGCTTGCTTGTCACTTGTGTGTTTCAATTATGAAGAGTGTGAAGAAGCATAATTAAATGCACGTTGCATGAAAAAGGAGAAATGCAACAACTAAAATCTAAATCTAGTTTTCAATACATTCGAGATTGGCTACATAAAACGTATTTTGTCATTCTATTTACTTCATTGTTAGATTTACGAGACAATTGAGAAAACTTACTATCGAAAGTACTAATGAAAGGATAAACTCTGATTAATTTGATATATCGTCGCTGACGGTTTAAAATCCTATGAACTTGATATGAGAGTTTAACATTGTATAAAAAAGAGATCTTGAAAGTCCTATATTTAAACAAAAAAAAAAATGGAAAAGTTTATAATGAGTCTATAGTCAAACCACTGCTGCTTTCTTTTTGTTATTTTTCAAATATCCTCTAAATTCTCTCATGTATCCACCAAATTCAACACCTAAAATCAAATCCTGCCACTCGATGCATTACCTTAATCATCACAGGAAAATGGCCTTTCTCGTGTCAAGAATTGGCTTATCTTTAAACAAAGAATTCACTTTTGTCCTTTGGCTAGAGACAATACGACTAGGTTATGAAATCATTTGTATGAACTAAAAATGCTCGTTGGTAAATAAATTATAAATAGATAGAACTAAATAATGGATAAGTGGATAAATACTCGTAAATCCTACAAAATGTGTAACTAAAATAGTTAACCAAATGCGGTTATAATTTAAAAACCTTCCAAACAAGCGCCAAACGCACGTAGTTCTTGGAGTAGAACCTAAAGACAGATAGGAGCAAAAATATTGAGTGTCAAAATATGTATAAACGATGGAAGTTGATACTTACAAGCCAAGATGCATTGAAACAAGAAAAATACAGATAAGGCATGATATGACGCACAAGTTAATTATGTGCCGAAAGGGAAGATAGTAGAGAAAATCATCAAAGGAGCAAGAACGAGCTCTCTCTTAAGTTGGGATGCTAGCAAAAAATGAACAAGAAAAGCCGGCCGTAGACATTGATTACTAGATACGCATGGAACAACCAGCAATACAGTGAACTCGAGAATCTGACATCTCAAAATGTAGATAAAACAAGATTCCCATGGATGATAGATATACCAGACATTGAAGGAACGACAAAATAAACTAGAAAGCAGTCCATAGACTAAAAGGTTGACAAACAATATTTTGATAACCGTCTAGAGTGACAAGTCTCATAATCAAAATGAAAATATCCATTAAGAGCGTGAGGAGGACTTTCTTCTCTCAAAATTAAAGCAACAAAATTGCAGAAAATAGGAAATTCTTCCCTCCAGGAAATGACCAACATGTTTACATAAACAAGTTAGGTCTAGTAGCCTTGTATGTAGTTTTGAGCTTCCTAGTTGGTGGCCTCACTTTCCTGAACACCAAGGGGAACTTGATCTTTGAATTATGGAACTGCTTGGTGCTCTCCCTCTTGCAAAGCTTTGCTGGGATTGTAGCTGTCTTGATAATTTGAATGCAATGGTGGCGAACTCTATGACGAGAAGCCATCTCGGTATACATTTGTTCAACAGCACCGTTCAGGGTGGTATCACGGTACTCTTTGTACATGTTGTGATAACCAGTTCTACTCTGGTAACGGAGCCATATGCCATAGTTCTTGATGGTAGTGGGGTTTTTCTCGAAAATCTATGAACAGAAAAATAAGAAATCAGATCATTCTTAGGAAGTACAGGTTCAGGCCATAAGATGTTAGAAAAAGTGTAAACAGACACTAAACCTCAATACTATGGAGTAGCATTAAAATGATAGGACTTAATATTTGTATTGAAACAGAACACTAGATTTTTGAATAATAAAGGGAAAAAAAGGAGAGCATGTAATATAGATTGCAAAGCTAACCCGAGTAAAAATTTAAAGCCAATATCCACTATTTGCAATCATCACTTCTAACAAAGCTTATTACAACGACTGAAGAGGTGGTTGCAGCAACATGCATGAAATAGATATGCAAACTCATAGGCAAGTTTCACAGGTGCCTTCTGACAATGGTCAGGTTAAAATGTACAATCACCAATCTTATGGGATTAGAAGGCTGTTTGAATTGCGATGTCAATACAACCTTACTAGAAAAATACCTCCCTTGACTAAAAATACCTCCCATGACTATGGCATAGATTTTGCTACTACCACATCTCCACCCCCGACCGAGCCTTCCTCCCATTTCACTTCTTAGGCCTACTCCTTTCTCCCTTCCCTGTAAAAAATTACCCTCCTAAATGTGGCCAAACAGGGGGCACAGGAAGGATGGGCTGGGATGCTACAGGGAAAGGAGAAAGGATCTGAAATGGGTATGTAAAAACATGTGAAAGATAGGCAGGCAAGCAGGGCCAGATGGATGGGTGGTAGGGAGATAGAAGAATTAACGAGATGGGAGAAGTCAAGGGGAATTTGAGATTATTTCGTTTTCTTTACAACTTGGTCCTTAAACAAATTCCTTATCATAATACTGTCGTTCACTTGAATAGATCAAAAGTTTTGGTTCCTACCCCGCCTAAAGGTAAATGTCCCTTGAAGTTGTGATACCAAAATCCCTGGAGCAACCTACACACAGGTCTACATTTCAAAAAATTATAATAAAATGAATTTCCAGGCAAGTGTACTATGGTTCAAAATATATCAGTTGTCATTCAGGTGGATGACAGACAATAGACAAATTACAGCAACTATTTCCCACTATCCCAGAACATTATAAAAGTATCTAAACATTCAATACATTTGATCGATCGATAAAATTACTTTTGAGTTCCTATTCAATCAGTTATAACATTACATTGGGCAGAGAAAACAGAAGTGAAAGCAACATCCAATTTTCAAACATATATCCTCGAAAATGTTTTCAAGATAAGAGTTTGATATTTAGAGTTCTGCAAAGCAAAAGGTGATACGACAAGACAACCAACCAAAGAATAATTCAAATCAGCTAAATCTACATCCTGGACTTAAAATGTATTGCCTTAGATTAAAAAAGGTTGACCATCAAAATAGAGTTAGGTGTTGCAATTTACATACCTCGTTGATAGCGAGCATCTGGCCATTGCTCTTCTTCACTTTCTTAAGCTTTCTCAGAAAATACCTTCATCAACAAAAATAACCCAGAAAAATGAAATGTCTGACATCACAAGCCCTAAAATAAAATTAAACAAATAAAAACATGTGCATATGAATGTGAAGCAGAGGGCAGAGATCGTACCAAAACTTGGACTTGGCACGAACCTCATTCGTAGCCCATAGCTTCATTCGGTAGATCTTGGGGTGCGCATCCGTTTCCGTCGGCAGAGCTCTCCCCACCACTTGATACTGATGGAACTGCACACAATATAACATACACAACACCAATCAACCCCATTTATCAACACTTAAAAAGTCAATTTCTTCAATCGCGTGAAGAATTATACAACACATGAGCATATAATAAGTAGGAACAAACCTTGTAAGTCGCCATTTCCGATGGGTCCTTATTCTCTCAGTCTCTCTCACTTCGCCGTGGATAGGGTTCTGGGTTTTAGAGGCGTAGAGGGCGACAATGTGAGAGTGCTGTGATTTATATCTGAGACGAGGCAGAGGATAATTAGAAACCCTAATTTTGTACATGGGCCTTTAACGGCTGTTTGGTTACTGGGGTTATGGGTTTTCCTGGGCCTTTTTTGAATTGTGTTTTTGTGCCATTTTTTTATATTAATTAATAATGGGGTACCCTTAAAATTGGAGATGTTTTGAAAAATACCCTTAAAATCATATGAAAGATTTTTAGGAAATAAAAAATACTGTATAAAATAAAAAAGTGACACAATGTCACTTTTTTTTAAAAAAAGTGACAAACTCAAAAAAAGTGACAAAACAAAAAAAAAGTGACGCGCACTCAAAAAAGTGACATAAATTCAAAAAAGTAACACAGACTCAAAAAAATGACAAATACCAAAATAGCACCATTCATTTATGCAGCACCAATAATCATTTTTTTATCTTCTTAAAATGTGACAAAAAACTAAAAAAAGTGACAAAATTTTAAAAAGTGACACCGTCACTTTTTTAAAATTGATGAGTAACTTTAACATTCTTAAATGATAATGCATAAAAGTGACAAATACTGAAATAGCACCATTCATTTGTGCAGCACCAATAATCATTTTTTTTCTTCTTCTTATAGTGTAAAGGGGTACTATAAGGTTTAAACTAAACCTAATCACGAAATCCAAATAAAAGTGACAGAATGTCACTTTTTCATATAAAAGTGACAGAATTCACATTCTCATTGAGCAAATATCTTGCATGCATGAATGAAATTGATTCAAAGTTTTTTTTTTCATACGTATTAACATAAAACGAGGATTGAATTCATACATTCAAATTTTCAAAACGCACACGTATGCATCTAGTTAATTATTCCAATGAGATACTGTGACTTTTTTTAGAAAAGTGACATAATGTCACTTTTTCATAGAAAAGTGACAGGATTCACATTCTTATTTTGTTAAACACTTTGCACACATTAATATTTAATTGATTCAAAGTTTTTTTTTTCATATTCATTACTATAAAACAAGACTTGAATTGGTATATTCAAATTTTCAAAAATGCACACATATGCATCTATTTAATTACTTCAATGATATAGTGCGATTTTTTTTTTTTACAAAAGTGACAAAACTCACACCATCATTTTGTCAAACACTTTACAAGCATTAATGATTTAACTGATAAACCTTGCTCAAGTAAAAAGAAAATATTTTTCATTTTTCTTGAAAAATTGATGCTATCAAACGGACCCTAAGATGGTTTGATTTGGGTGAGGATGTGTAATTGATATAACAGTACAAGTAATACAATGTTTACAAACAACCCATGGCATAGCATCATTGAAAGATGTGGGGAAAAAATCTAATCTTGCACTGCCACATCGTACAAATGCTGTGAAAAATTTCCTGTACTGACGACTTTATCCTTAATCTAACGTGTGAATGACTACTTAATGAAGATATCAAGAAATAGTCTTGCGACTGTCATTTTGACCATGAATTGGTGACGGCCTCCTGTGATTGCTTGGCAAGAAAGAATGACGTGATTTCGAACATATGATTGGTCCATCCTTATTTGAACTTATAGCTTGTAGTCCAATTGAGCTTGCTTGAATTTTCAAAAGGGGTAATGGAAGTAATTAATACTTCATTAGAATGTTTAATTAAAGTTTAAGAGTATTTTTCAAAACCATTTTTAAAAAGGCGTACAGAGCCTAATTTCCCCATTAATAATTACCTTGTTACCAGGGAAAGTACAAGTGGAAATTAGGCCTTTAGTTTGATGTTTTTAAAAATTAGGTTTGGACTTTATTTTTTCATTTCTCAGGTTTTTATCATTTTAATTAAACAATTAATCTTTTAATTTATTGACGTGCGTATTCCGTTAATTGAGGGTTTCAAATTTGTTAATATCTCAACTTCCATTTTTATTTAAGCCCTATTTTCTCTTAAGCACTAACCCTCTCGGCGTTCTTCGCGCCCAATCTCCAGCACTTTTCTAAAAACAACTGTGATAAATCTCCAAATGATAGAAAAACATAGAAAATGATTATCAATCCAAAACATTATCAAACCTTATAATTTATCAAAACTCTTTTCTCAAATATAACCATCCATGTTGAAATCAATAAGAATGAAAATAGCGGAAACATAAAACATACCTTAAACCATAGATTTCCGATTCTTTGCCTGAAGGGGTTAGATCTTCCAAGATTCTTGAAGAACACACTCAAATGGGACTATAACTCATATATTCATAAGATAATGTCCATTCATTAACTTTCATTTGTTTCAAATCAGTCCTTCAACAATTTAAAACAAAATTCCGGTCTCTATACTTTAATTCCATGAAACCTAATGTCCATTAGTCAAATTTCATCTTTAGTGGATCACTTTAATTGACTAATATATTTTAAATAATAGTACCACACATTTTAATATGTTCCGTGTGGCCCCACATATGTTAGAATTTTCCAACAATCTTCCACTGGGCCATACGTGTAACCTTTCAAATGTGTACAATCTTATGAGCTCAAAATTTTGATATTATTATTATTATGAGCATTTCAAACAATCTCGTCCATTAGTCATATTGATATAGGATCAAAGCGATTTTCGTCACATTTAGCGTGACTAAATCCATCAATGGTCACGTACACCCATACAACCAAATGACAAAGATCAATCGTGGAAGTATAGCATGGAAATTACATGTTATGTGATCCAACATGTCTATTTCCAACTGGTCCAACCTCATTTCTTAAGTGAGATAAACCATAAACTTTAATCAAAGTGAAACTGAACTGAATACTTTATTTTTGAAATTAACCGAATATCCATGGACAAAATATGTGTTTAAAACAAACAACATCCAATACAAACTCCCACTAAACTGACATATCATCAAAAGATGCAACACCCATATGCGCTTTGGGTGGTAGCCATTTAGTAAGTGGACCCATGATTATGGAGTTTGTTCTTATACGCTTTATATCAATCTAACCACTCTGAATTATTTCCTTACAACTAGGAACTCAAAGTCTTTAGACTTTGACATCGTCATATTCCCGTCGGAATACAAGACTGCTATTGTCACAAAATAACTTAAATGGTCTTTCAATTCCATCCAAAATATGCAGCACATTGACAATATTTTGTAGTCAAACTCCATGATCATAATCAGAATATCCAACGATCTCCAATTGGTCTGATTTTTCTGAATGTGATCATGTAATCTTTAGTTCTCTATAAACACTGAATAACCTTATGGCTGCTTTCCAAATTTCCATCCCGAAATTTAGTTAAATATCGGTCTAGCATTCCAATGAATGTTATATCCGGATGTGTATAAACCTGAGTATATATTAAATTCTCAATTGCTGAAGTATAGAGAATTTCACGTATTTCCTTTTCTTTAGATTTAACCCTGAGGTATTAATTGAGATTAAACTTGTCTCCCTTATCAATAGGGGTCACCTGAATTACATATCCGCAATTCAAATCTTTTAAGAACCTTATCGATACAACTCTTTTGTGATAATCCAAAAAATACACCAAGAATGATTCTTGTGTATCTATATCCTTAATACAAAAGAGACGTCACCAAGATCTTTCATCTCAAAACTCCTTGATGAAAATCTTTTAGCTTCGTACAACATGCCTATATCATTAGTGACAAGCCGTATGTCATCAACATACAAAACCACGAAAATATGCTTACTCTCACTGAACTTGTGATACACACAATCATCAACAGCATTCATCTCGAAACCAAATGAGACAATTATTTGATGAAACTTGTGGTACCATTGACGGGAAACCAACTTAAGCCCATAGATGGATTTCTTTAATTTACAAACTATATTCTTTGGTCTCCTGACACAAAGTTTTCTGGTTGTACCATATAGATCGTATCATCAATGTCACCATTGAAAAACGTCGTCTTAACATCCATCTGTTGTAGCTCAAGATCAAAATGTGCAACAAGTGACATAATTGTCCTGAAAGAGTCTTTCGTTGAAACTAGAGAGAAAGTCTCTTTGTAGTCAATACTTTCCTTTTAAATAAAGCCTTTAGCTACAAGACGAACCTTATATCTTTCCACATTACTATTCAAATCCCTTTTAGTTTTAAATATTCATTTGCAACCAATGAGTTTCGCACCTTCTGGTAATGGGACAAGATCTCAAACTTTGTTGTCTTGCATAGACTTATATTCCTTATTCATGGCATCAATCCACTTTTGAGAGTTATTTCTTTGCATGACTTGATGAAAGTTGATTGATCAGTTACTCTTTCAACAATCCATGATATCCTTATTTTCTTGGAAAAGACTATAAAATCATCCAGAATTGTCTTTCTCCCTTTTTTAGTGGATTTCCTTAATATCATTTGTTCTTGAGGCTGTTGAGTTTGAATTTCTGGAACAATCAGGTGATTGTGTATAGGGGATTTTGAAATGTAGTTTTAATCTGAAATTGCTTCTTGAACAAGATCTGGAATAAGAATTTGTCCCTGAACATGATCATTGTCAATTGCAACAGAAAAAATATATATATATATTTTTCATTCAAGACAAAATCCTTAACATTATCCCCCCCGCAAACTCTACATCCTCAAGGAATCAAACATTTCCCGTTTGAAAATTGACTTAATAGTGAGATCTTTAAAAAATTTGCAACCCCTTTAAAAATTGTTATATTTGGAACTGTGTTGAAAATTGAAGTTGCAGTTTTTACTGATCTTTACTAGAAAGATCCTGATGTATTGTGGAATGATTCCACATTCCTCTAAGAATTTTAGCAAAAGGCCTTGGACGTTGTTCTCCTGATTCATCATATCTATCATAATATTCACCACTATGGTAAGATCTGACTTAATGAATTCTTTTACTGAGTTGATTTTCAATCTCAGTCTTGTATGCCTTGAACATGTCTAATGTTTGGAATTTCTCATAGATGAGATATAGGTAGCCATGGTGAGAAAATTCGTATATGAACTTAATAAATGACTGTTGACCATTCCAAAAAGTCGAAGAAAATGGTCCACAGATAACCGTATGAATTAGTTATAAGACATCTGGAGTCGTATGACACTTAATCTCCTTATGTTTGTTTATTTTCCCTCAATGCAATTGATATTGACACTTAAGTCTGGAAAAATTAAGGGAATCAAGAATTCCTTCTAACACGTGATTTTTCATTCTCTTTTGAGAGAAGTGATCTTATTACTTGTGCCAAAATAAAGCAGATTTCTCATTGGTTAATTTATGTTTAATACCATGCGAATTCATATACAAGATTTTTTTATAAGATGCAACCGTATTAAGCTGATATAGGTTATCATTACCGGATAAAGTACTGGTGCCCACAATATTTGAGGCAAGAAAGAGATCAACCTGACTATTTCAAATTGAACAAGAGTAACTTAATTTGTCCAATGTAAAAATAGAAACCAAATTCCGTCTAAAATATGGTACCGCAAATGTCTCTTTCAAATTCAAATAATAGTCAGCCTTTAATGATAACTTAAAGTCCTTATAGTCTCAACCTTAACCGATTTGCCATCGCCCCACATAGATGAATCTTTCAGTATCAATTGGTTTGGCAGCTCAGACAACCCCACATTAACACACTTATTTGAGTACAAGTACCGAAATATATTCACCAAGTGTGTCTAGATATTGACATTAAATTTACCTTAAAACAAACCAAAGTGAGAAGTGTACCATTGTTTACATGCCTAGCATGGTATTTAGTACAATATCCCTTTATATATCCCAGATTTTCACAAAAGTTACAGCTAAATTTATCATTTTCAAGCTTTTGCTGTTTATTTTATACCTAACCGGATGCATCTTTATTATTCTTTATTATCCTTAGAAGTACTAGCCAAGTGAGTAATGCCAGTTTCATTTTACTTTAGCATTTCTTTTTCTTGCACATAATATGGAAATGAGCTCATTAAGAGTCAATTTTCCCCCTTTGACAGTTGTAATTGCCCTTAATCAACTGAATTGTGCAAAAAGCTGAATCAATACCAAATGTAAGAGCAAGTCATCAGACAGCTCAAACTTTAGTGTCTTAAGCTTAGAAGCAATGTGAGACATCTCCATGATGTACTCCCTTATGTTTTCTTTGCCTTTATACTTTACTAAAATCAAACTTTGAAAAAGCGTGCTTGTTTCACCCTTATCGTTTTTCGCAAAACGTTTCTCAATTTCGGCAAAGAAATCACTGGCATTAGTTACTTCTTCAGATACTATGCCTCCAAAGGCTTCCAGAATGCCGCGCTTAATGATCATTAGACTCATGCGATTTGAGTGATCCCACTTCTCAAAGTTCTCCTTTCCATCAAATGAACTTTCTTTCGTAATAGGAGTGGGTTGCTCAATCCGGAGCGCAAGATCTAGATCCTTGCAACCAAGAACTATAAATATACTCTCTTTCCAATACTTGAAGTTTGTTCTATTTAGCACTGGAATGGAGTTGATGTTGACAGATATTGTAGAAGTGGATGGATTGACTGAATAGAGAATATATTTTCAATTAACATGTTCACATTGGAATCCGTATAAACAATTAATAAATTCAAATAATGGTAAGCTCCATCTCAAGATACCCAGCACATCATTGATATCAAGTCTTTGGACAGTAATATTAACTGTAAGTGGCTCTTGGTATAGTGATCAAACATTGACAATAACTCCTGTCAAATAATAAACCTATCTTTGGATTGATTTATTATTCATATGGAAACCTTATAATTGTCACACATTTACCACCACAAGTGTGCATACAATTCGGCCAAATATTAACCTTCCTTTGGACCGGCTAATATCCGCATGAACAAGCATACACACGAATTCCTTCTAATATTCTAAGTTAATTAATTTCCACAAGAGAGATTGCTTTGGCAACATATTGCTTCATTAAGTCATTTTCGAATATTATATTCTCAAATGAGTCCTTTATACCAAAATTTGAAAAACGGAATATTTAATTGTATTTATCTTGAAATTTTAAGGGCCTAAGGGTTAATAATTCAATACTTTATGGGTCAAATTAATTAATTCAAAACTTAAGGGACCAATAATTAATTATTGAAAACTTTAGGGACCCAAAACTTAATAGTTCAAAACTTTATGGGTCAATTAATAAATTATTGAAAAGTTTAGAAGTCAAAAATCAATTATTAGAAATTTTAGGGGCCAATTTAAACCAATTATGAACATTCATGGGCTTAATTACAAAATTCAGAACTTAAATGACCCAAATTAATTAATTTCAGAATTTCAGTGGACTGAATTACTAAACTCAGAACTTGATAAAGCCCAATATGATGAATTTTAAACTTTAGGGACTGAGTTATTCAGACCTATAACCTTAAGGCCCAACTTGAATAAACTTTAAACCTTAGGGGCTAAAACTTAAATTTTAACCATAATCCTTAAATTGTGAGCAGGGGCCTAAAAATATCTAATTTACAGCCCAAGCCCCCGCCCCCTCTCCCTTATCTTCCAAACTGAAACCCTAATGAAGAAGAACCCCTTCCATCTTCCTCTTTCACCCTTGGCGCCGCCAGGGCCAAAAGTGGTCGGGGCTGTCGAACGGTAGCCCCCCCGCCACCCAGCAGCGCAAGGACGCTGCTGTTACAACAGCATTCGGCGCTGCTGAATGCTGGTAGCGCACGCTGCTGGCACCCCAAAAATAATTTTTTTTAAACTTTAAATCCTTTGAATAATTTAACAGATCTGTAAATTCTTTCTTTCTAAAATCCGAATATTTGAAATAAAATCCTTAATAATATCAAAAATCCATATTATTACATGCTTAATTTCATGTAATATTAATCTAAATTGCATAAAATTGCAAGAAAATCATATAAACCATAAAATTCAAAATTTCAAAATTTAATTTCTCAATGATTCAACAATGGATCGGCTCTAATACCACTTGATAGAAAAACATAGAAAATGGTCATCAATCCAAAACATTATCAAACCTTATAATTTATCAAAACCCTTTTCTCAAATATAACCATCCATGTTGAAATAAATGAGAATGAAAATAGCGGAAACATAAAATATACCTTAAACCATAGATTTCCGATTATTTGCCTGAAGGGGTTAGATCTTCCAATTTGATTTGTGAACTTCACTTCAATTTTTGATCTTCATTGATGGGGATGTAGAGATTCTTGAAGAACACACTCAAATGAGGACCATAACCCATATATTCATAAGATAATGTCCATTCATTATCTTTTATTTGTTTCAAATCGGCCCCTCAACAATTTAAAACAAACTTTCGGTCTCTACACTTTAATTCCATGAAACCTAATACCTATTAGTCAAATTTCATCTTTAGTTGATCACTTTAATTGACTAATATATTTTAAATAATAGCACCACACATTTTAATATGTTACGTGTGGCCCACGTATGTTAGAATTTTCCAACACCAAACTCCACCCAAACTCCGGTGCATTGTAAGAATCTTCATTCGGAAGTGATTACCAATGGAGAAAACAAAGGATGAAAAGAAGGGGAAGAAGACGGTGCAAATGCCGGTTCGAACAAACAAAAGGAATAGCAATGGCAAAAACAAACATTCAGTATTGTCTACTTTTTATTTTATTTTTATTTTTTTTGGGCCTCTTGTTTTCACTGGAATATGTAGGCTACTTGGTTAGTTTAAAGGTTTTTATTGTTTTCACTGTTACAATTCAATTGAAAATCAAATAACAAATCCATTATCCAAGCAACTCCAAACTCGAAAGTGGCAATCCCTATCTTACTCCCTTTCGCTGCACGCTCAGTCTCTATCACCGCCGACTCCGTCTCTCGTCTCTAGACTCTTGAGTGATCATCCTGCCTCTCTTCTTTTTATGTTTATTTGATTTTTGTTATTTTGGTTCATTTTCTTATTTATCATTTATGAGTTGTAACTTATATTTATCAGTTATTAACACTGCTGAGATTTATGATTTATGAAAATTAGGAATTTTGTGAATTTATTTGAGATATGTGATTTTTTTGGACCGTGATTTGTGATAAATAATTCAATAAAAAATCCGAACATAGTTCCTATCGAAACAATTATTGAGAAATTCTACAGATTATAAGTAATTCCAACAATTATGATTGTTCAATCAGAGTCAATTTTAATTGATTTTGTTAATATATAATGCCTTTTTAATTTTGTGTTTTGTGTAAGTGGTAAATTTGTATTTTGTTGTTAGCTTATTTCATCTATGACATGTTATTTGCTTGAGAAGTAGTATTGAAGGTTGGTGTTTATATGTTGTAAGTGAATTTCACAAAGAGTATAATGGATTCGTGACTTACTTCTCACATGTCATGAAGATTATAATGTGTATGTGACCTAATTTCATCACATGTTATATGATTATGCGTCTATGTGACCTGAGTGTATTATGTGATTTATGGCTGTGACCTCTGTCATTTTGCATATGTGACTTGACATATATGATTTTTTTTTTTTTGGAAAATCTATGTGAAAAATCTAAATTGAGTTGTAAATTTGTGTTTTGTTGTTAGTTTATTTCATTTGTGACATGTTATTTGCTTGAGAAGTAATATTCAAGGTTGGGGGTTTATATGTTGGAAGTGAATTTCACAGAGTATAATGGATCTGTAACCTACTTCCCACATGTCATGGAGATTATAATGTGTCAGTGACCTAATTTCGCCACATGTTATATGATTATATGTGTATATGACCTGAGTGTATTATGTGATTTATGGTTGTGACCCTTGTTGTTTTGCATCTGTGATTTGACATAAACTCCTGCTGCAGCTTTGGAAATTCATACTACCACAACATAAATGGTTTCCTGGAAAAATCACTCTGTCCATGACAAAAGGTGTTATCACCAACTCGAAGAAATATCTGAGCAAAACCCAACGAAGAGTACTCATGGGAACATGCTTTGTGCATTTTATGGAGTGCCATGACATAGTTCTACAACCACAAAGTCACTTGAAAACAATGGATCTGGATTGAAGATTGGATAAATTTTGGTGTCATTTTTAGTTGAGATGAACAAAGTCTGTAAAGTTTGTAAAGTTTGTAATTGTCTGTAAAGTGATGAACAAAGTCTATAAAGTTTCTGATTGTCGGTCTCTTTCTATTTCTTTTGCAGTAGTTGTGGATTGAACATCATATAAATTTTTGTTCATTTTTAGTTTGGATTTGCGGTAGTTTTTGTGAATGGTACAAATTGTACATTTGCCTTTGGATAATTTTTAGTGTCATTTTCATTTGAGCGGGTCTGTGGTTGATGATATAATTTTGGTCACACGATAAGTGTTCACAGGTCACATGTCGTTGTACACATCACACATTGCAATCTGGTGGTCACAACGAATAGTCCATTGGTCACATAGGTTTCTGATGGTCATAGAGACATGTACATATGTATGTAGACAGGTCACATTCTGTAATACATGATCGTCACCAGGTCACATTTCATACTACAAGTGACATAATGTTATATCAAGTCACAGATAACACAATAGGTAACTGTTTTGTACACATATGGACATAGATAGCAACACGGGTTTCTAAAACATTTGTAGTCAATCTTCAAAAGTCACAAAATATGAATACAGTTTATTCAGGTCATTTGGTCACATTTTCCACAAATATTAACCTATTTTTTCCCTACAGTGAATAGTACATTGGTCACACAATAAGTGTTCATATGTCACATGTTTTAGTATATGTCACATATTGCTATCTGATGGTCACAGAGAATAGTGCATTGGTCACACGGGTTTCTGAAACATTTGCATTCAATTTGCAATAGTCACAAACTATAAATACAAGTTATTTACGTCATTTGCATTGTGTCACATTTTCCAATAATATTAACACGTTCTTTTTTTACCCTACAGTAAATAGTGCATTGGTCGCACAATCAGCATTCACAAGTCGCCTTAGTATATGTCACACATTGCAATCTGATGGTCACAGTTGACATTATGCATAATTAACTCTCCAACTCCAAATAATCCAAATTGAACTTTGTCATTGCGGTATCCACAAGTTTAGTATATGTGCAATTACGATCCAGCAAAACCACCAATAATTGGGATTCATTCAGCAAACATACGTGCACATACATCATATCTGTAATTTTAAATGTATAAAGTCAGTAGTAAAAATGAATTCATGCAGGTCATATATGTAGTTCAGGTCACAGTACGAGATCATGCATGTCACAGAATTACCTCCGGCATTCTGTATGTGCTATCAATGCAATCACCATCACATATATTATTAATTGTGCATATATATTGTTTCAATTCACGTCACAAATTTATGAGAACATAATTGAACCGTAAAAGTTGATCTGATAGCATGATATACCAATGACAATCGATATTCTCGGTGCCGGCAATGGAAACGTTTTTTTCAAATTTTCGCTACTGATTGGAGCATTCGATTGGAACTTGAACCCAATCGAAATCTACGTACAGAAATTGAAATGTGACCGGAGATGACGACCTTCGATTTGTGATCGGAAATATCATTTATTCTACCGTCAACTCTCAATTGTATGGAACTCCGTGATTGGAAATCTCGTTTATACTACCGTCAATTTGTCAACAAGATGGAAATCCGTCCGAGCTAAAACTGAATCTGCATTTTAGGGAGGTGATTTTGGTATTTTATGGAGACTTAACTGTACGCTTAATTTAAGGAATGTAATTTAACAGAATAATTGTGAAATATAATTAATTAATTAACGAGAAACCTGATTTTTGCAATTTTTAAACTTGAGGTCTGAAAATTGATTTAGTGATAAATAATGCCTGATCCATGAATTTTTCCCAAATTACAAAAAATCAGATGTATAATTTACACCAATTCAAGAATCAGGTTGAAAATTTAATTATTCAAAAATCAGGTATTTTATTTTACATATCAAACCCTAAATCTATCCAAACCCTAAAATAATCCATTTCTCTCAACTCTCTCACCATTTCTCTCCACTGCTCGCCGCCTCCACCTGCTTCTCCTCCCCTCCCTTCCTTAGCAGCATCGAGGAGCTACTAATATCCACGGTGATTATCTACCTTTTGACTCTGGATTTTTGTAGTTAAAGAATTGGAGCACTTGGACTGGGCAACACGAGTGCGCATCCGTATATCTAACAGGAGACTATGTAGCCAAAATTTTAGACTTCGGCTTCGGAATGAAGTAACATCAACAAAAATAGGACTAGCAAACACGAAGCTCTTGGAAGCTCCATGGTCGACCCAGAAAGCAATGTTTACAGCTTCGGGCAAATATTGTTTGAAATAATCACTAGTAGACTTCCATATTCAGTGGGTACTGTGAATCGCAGTAACGTCGACGCTGCTGTGAATCGCAGCAGCGCGTCAACGTTGCTAGTATGTGGGTTGGTTGCGTTGGTAGATGGTTGTGGGTGTGTGGGTCGACTGTGTTGGTGGACGGTCTTTAAGTGTTGGGCAGATCTGTTGTTGGTGTGTGGCTGTGTTGGCGGATCTGTTTGGTGGTGGCGGGTGAGGGTGGTTGTGGTTGTGGTTGTAAGTGGCTGTAATGTTGGTGACAGTGGTATGTGACCAGTTACTCAACTGTGACCTGAAAATTTAATAATATGTGACTCAAAAATAAATCTGTGATCGATAAATAAATTGTGACTAATTAATTTAATAGTATGTGACCAATAAATAAATCGTGACATATAATTATGTATCTGTGATCATTAATTGTATAACTGTGACTTTATTATATTTAATTAATAAATATATTTAATTAATAATATATATACTTGAATTTTGAATTTTCAAACTAGAAGCCTGATTTGTGAATTGGTGTAAACTATACACCTATTATGATTTTGTTTTCCCCATATTATAAGGGGAAATGAATATACACTGGGGTTATGGGTTTTCCTGAGCCGATTTAAGATTTGTTTTTCTTAAATTTGTAACTGCATTTTTTATAATGATAAAGTGAATAGTGTTTATTAATAGCAAAATGAAATAACATATTTCTTATACAAAAGACGAAACAAGGAGTTGAGCTCGAATGAATGGTATAACTATACAATAGCCAATTAGGAATCCCTATTTTGTCATCATTAGAGAATATAAGTCATAAGAGGTTGTAAACTTTAAGATTTATTAATTAAATTTTTCTATTAAATTCACCTACTAAATAAAGCTATTTATCTAGATTCTAGATAATCATCGATCTATGTAACAATAAAACATTGTTCATTGTTCAATGTCTAACAATATCTAAAAGAGTAATGTTATTTGCAGTCGCTCACTATTGTAGTCGCTTTACATGACATACACATGACGATTAATGATTTGATGCATGGGGCAATAAAAAACTACCACATAATGCATCAGATCATTAACCGCCACATAAATGTCATACGAGATGACTACAGTAGGGAGCAATTGCAAATAACGTTATTGTTAATGAGCATCTAAAGATGGCACTGGGGCGGGGGTGCCACTCCCCCACCACGCCCCGCCGCACCTTAGACGGGGCTGGTTCGGGGTGCGGGCTTGTCGGGTTTCCTGCCCCGTTTATTTTTTATTTTATTTTTTTCAAAAATTTTCAATTAACTATTTTTTTTAATTTGTAATTAATTTTTTTTTTATTCTTCACATGGTGGGTTCGGGACGGGGCATCCCCTCCCTGCCCCACCAACCCGTCGGGCGGGTTTTTTTTGGTCCCATTCGGAGGGGGCGGGCCGGGGCATTATGAGCATCTAGACTATAAATTAATAACGTTAAGTTTGTTCACTATTGTAAAAACTATAAAGATTAAATTATCAAATTAATGTTAATAGTAACAACTCCTTAGTGAAAATAAAATTAACTATATTTAGATCTCGTATACTTCTCTAATTCCAATAGAGGTCCACACAACCATTTAAGGATGTCAATATGACTTGTCGACTTGGATGGCTCGTGGCTTGGCCCGGGAGAAACCCGATGGAATCGAGTCGAGGCTCGGGCTGAGTCCCATTTTGGGACATCGACTCGAGCCCGAGCTAGCCGTGGCTCGTCACCAGCCCGTGAGGAACTGGCTCGAGTAAACGAAGGCAGCTAAAATGTTTTTATTTTTTGATTTTAGCTAGATTTTTTTAATTCGTTAATATTTAGTTATTATTTATAATATGTATAAATTGCACAAATTTTAAAATCATTAAAAAAATTTAGATTTATAGCGAATTCTAAAAAAAATCGAGTCAGCTCGGCTTGCTAAGGTTCAAGCCAAAAGCTCGAGTCGAATCTAAATTTTTTGGCCGAACTTTTGCTCGACTCGGTTCGGACAAAAAAAAAGCTCAAACCATTTTTACTCAATCCGAGCTCGGCTCATTAACACGCTTACAACCATCCCTGGGTAGTGGTGACAAAAGAGACGAGCCGCCTTGCCCTATAACCCCATATTAATTAATATATAAATATATAAGAATAACTTTTTCCCTTGAAAAATAAAGTTGGGCCAGGCCCAGGACGGTAAGGGTTTTAGATGGACCGGCCCTATTTTAGCAGGTCGGTCGCAAAGTTTTTCCCCTTGAAAGGAAGAGAAACTGGCTTGGACTCAAAAAATTGATAAAAGTTGTATGGGGAGTCCAGAAATGTGAATTGAATAAATCATAACTTTGTATCAAGGAACAAGTCACCATAACTTTACAAGTACATGAGTCAAACTCCAAGCAGGAGATAACATTCCAACCACCAGGCTTTTTCTACTTCTGATATCTTTAAGGGGGATTTTACTATGAAATGTACACGAACTTCAGCAGCTTAGAAAAAACTTCACCATGCAAGACTTGCCTTAGTCACACCAAGAGTAACAGCAATAACAGCAGAGTTGCCTGCAGTAACAAACCAATAATAATAAATTTTCACAAGTCAAGATAACAATATTGCAAATCAATTAGAATTTCAAGCCGAGTCGTCGAAACAGAGCAACACAATCACATATATAGAATATAATAATTGGACTGTTCTTAAGCCAAAAACCTACTGCACAAAAATTTGCCCAAGATACAATAATTAGGTTTACCCTATTTGCAGTCTATCTGCCACTGGTTATTCTTTTTCCTTTTTTAGTTAATAGTTACTGTAGGGCATCCATGAATAATTTCCGACAAGCATAAGCAAGCCCAACTTTCTATTCTCCTGTGGAGAAACCAATTCTTCATTTGTGTGTTTTACATCATCTATATTCCCTTCGTATCTTTCAAGTCAATAAAATAATCACTTATAATTAACATGCGACCGCTATGTTGGTGGCTTCAACACCCAAAACAATTCTAATAGTCTCTTGACATAAAAATTAGCTAAAATATAAGTATACTAAGCCTCTGTTTGGTACACATTAAAATTTTCATTTTCATTCTTCTACTCATTTTCATCCATACATTTTTCAATAAAATAATATTTTTCATCATATCAATAATTTTTCCTTCTTTTTCAACCACACATTCTTCATCAATTTACTATTCTAAAATACATTTTTTCAAAATAATGTGGCTCAAACACACCCTAAGTGTCTAACATAACTTAACCTTCAGAGGTAGATGGGGAGGGAACCTACTATTATCATTACTAATTTTTATGCAATAAGCATCTCTCTTAACCATCAAATCAGTTCTTTTATGCATCTCAATCTCATCTATGTCACATTTCTTAATGAAAGAAATTATAGTAATGCATCTCTAGTTTGTGATGATAGGTCCAATGTGGGCAAGGTAACACAATCAAGAAACATAACATTTAATACTTTGAAGAAGGAAGTTCAGTCGTCATGAAAAACTTTAGAAGATTGTGCTAAAATATGGATTTTATAATTCAAATAAGCAGTCGTAATCCTTAAAGTAGTTCACAGTTCAGAAATCAAATGTTAAACAGTGAACACTTACAGCAAGAGTGCATGCAACAAGTCCAGTTTTTTCTCTGTAATCCACCCGAACACATAACAGTATAAAAGCTCCAATGTACCAGGGAATAGCACAGAGCACGAAACCAATTATAAACCTTGAAAACAAATTCAAATAAAATCAGTCAATAATTCACATTTAGAAGAGGTTAACAAATTATTGTGAAGAAATGCGGTTAATCATAACCTTGACCAAATTTTAGTCTAAATTCAGCATTAAAGGGCAGAAAATTTGCAGTATAGGGTAAAAACTTATAACAACCATATATCAAGAACTTGGAAAATTGCCCCGCCTCCAATTTGCAGCACTTCCTAGTGATCAACCGCATTTCTTCACAATAGATTTGAGTTTTTTGAATCATTATTTCCTCAATCAGAACTATGACTAATTTCCCTTCACAGCATTTGAGCTGGTACCTTGGTGCCGGTTGATATTCATAAACCAAGACAAAATATAGGAAAATTGACTACACAACAGAAGCAAAAATATTTGAACTACTTTGAAGGGGGCAAAATGCTAATCCAAATAACTCTTTGAAGAGTGGAATATCCATGTTGTTGTTGGTAAAAGAATGAGAAGGCTTCACTATTGTGTTAGCCTCTCTTACTATTTATAATAAGCATTAGGAAAACCTTAGGAAACCCTAGGTATTACATAAATGACCTAAATACCCTTTAACACTCCCCCTCAAGATGGAGCATATATATTGTGTGCTCCAAGCTTGTTACAAATATACTTTATCCTTGAGCCCCCCAACGGTTTAGTAAATATATCAGCTAACTGATCAGCTGAGTTTACATATTTAGTCTCAATCTGCTTCTGCAACAATTTTTCTCGAATGAAGTGACAGTCAACTTCAATGTGCTTCGTTCTCTCATGGAAGACCGGGTTGGATGCAATATGAAGTGCTGCTTGATTATCACATATCAGGTCCATCGGTGAAGTGTGTTCAAATCCAGTTCTTCCAACAAATGTTTCAACCATGTTAACTCACAAGTGGTATGCGCCATTGCCTTGTATTCCGACTCTGCACTCGATCGTGCCACTACCGTCTGCTTTTTACTCTTCCAAGAGACGAGGTTACCACCAACAAACACACAGTACCCAGTAGTAGATTTCCTATCTAAGGGTGATCCGGCCCAGTCTGCATCTGTGTACCCTTTTATTTGAGTATGTCCAAAATCTTGATATAGCAATCCACAACCCGGAGCACCTTTCAGATATCGGAGGATACGAATCACCGCATCCCAATGACAAATCATTGGACGATCCAAGAACTGACTGATAACACTAACAGCAAAGGAGATATCTGGTCTGGTAACTGTCAAGTAGTTCAACTTCCCAACTAACCGTCTATATTGAGCTGAATCTGTAAGTGGTATACCCTGATCTGGCAACAATTTGGTGTTTGGGTCCATAGGTGAGTCAATAGGTTTTGCTCCTAGCATTCCTGTTTCGCTCAATAGATCGAGGACATATTTTCTCTGGGACAGATAAATGCCTTGACTTGATCGAGCAACTTCAATCCCCAAGAAATACTTTAGGTGCCCCAAATCTTTAGTTTGGAACTTACTATGCAAACACTTTTTGAGTTCTTGAATACCACTGTGATCATCCCCGGTAATCACGATGTCATCCACATACACAATTAATAGGATTCTGCTAACCTCACTGTGCTTGTAGAAGACAGAATGATCGACCCCACAACGCTGAAGACCAAATTCAGTAACCACTTCACTAAATCTTCCAAACCATGCTCTAGGAGACTGCTTGAGGCCATAAATAGACTTCTTCAACCGACATACCAAATCAGACTTCCCCTGAGCAACAAACCCAGGAGGTTGCTCCATATAAACTTCCTCAGTTAGATCGTCATTTAAGAAAGCATTCTTGATATCGAGCTGATGTAATGGCCAATGAAAAGTGGCAGCCAGAGAGATGAACAAACGAACAGAAGCGAGCTTGGCAACGGGAGAAAATGTCTCATAGTAATCAAGACCATAGATTTGAGTATAACCTTTAGCAACCAAGCGGGCCTTGAGTCGATCAACGGTGCCATCCGGATGAACTTTAACAGTGTACACCCATTTACATCCAACTGGAGCTTTGTCAGGCGGAAGCAAGACAAGATCCCAAGTACCATTTTGATGTAAAGCAGTCATTTCTTCCTTCATTGCTTTAGCCCAACCAGGGTTAGTAAGTGCCTCTGAAACAGACTTAGGAATAGAAACAGAGGACAGAGAAGCAACAAAAGAGGAGTATGAAGGAGAAAGGTGCGCATACGAGACAAAGTTAGAAATAGGATGATTAGTACAGGTGCGCTTACCTTTCCGGACGGCAATGGGTATGTCCATGTCAGACATGGGCAGGTCTGCTGGAGAAGAATCTGAGGGCACAGAGTCGATAGGTACAACAGCGGAGGCAGCCTTCTGGCGACGAGAGTATACCTGCAAAGGGACCGAAGAACGATTGGGGGGGGATAGGATCTGGAGCGGAGGAAGATAGCGTGGGGGTAGGGTCAATTGGCAAAGGAAGTGTAACATCCAGATCAAGTCGAGAGGACGGGTCAGAAAAGTAAGGAGTGGACTCAAAGAATGTAACATCTGCACAAATAAGTGAGCGACGTAAGGATGGACTATAACATCGATAACCTTTTTGCGTGCGAGAATAACCTAGGAAAACACACTTCAAAGCACGGGGATCTAACTTGTCCCTGCCGGGAGTCAACTGATGAACAAAACAGACACACCCAAATATGCGAGGAGGTAAACTAAACAAGGGTGAACGGGGAAAGAGAGTGGAATGGGGAACTGTGCCTCGTAGGGTAGAAGATGGCATCCGGTTGATTAGGAAGCAAGCTGTAAGAACCGCATCGCCCCAGAAATGTTTGGGAACGTTCATCTCAAAAAGAAGAGTACGGGCCACTTCTAGGAGATGTCGATTCTTACGCTCAGCAACCCCATTTTGCTGTGGTGTGTGAGGGCAAGAAGATTGATGCAGGATACCAGAGTGTGACATAAAGGAAGTAAAAGGCTGAGAAAAATATTCACGAGCATTATCACTACGAAGAATACGAACGGGTACATTAAATTGAGTTTTAACTTCAGCACAAAATGCACGAAAAATAGAGAATAATTCCGAACGATCTTTCATTAAATAAAGCCAAGTAACCCTTGAAAAATCATCCACAAAAGTGACAAAATAACGAAAACCAAATGTAGAAGTAACACGAGAAGGACCCCAAACATCTGAATGAACTAAACTAAAAGGACTCGATGCTCGAACATGAGCAGGGGAAGCAAATGAAACACGACGATGCTTACCCATTTGACAAGACTCACACTCTAAAGAAGACAAATGACTGAAACTAGGAAAAAGTAACTTGAGGTTGCCAAGGCAGGGATGACCCAGGCGACAATGGATCTGATGAGCAGACGCAACAGCAGGACATGCAGTAGGTGGATGTGCAGGGCTCCCATCATGATTAAGATAATAAAGGCCATTGTTCTCACGCCCTGTACCAATCGTCTTCTGTGTCCTCAAATCCTGGAGAATGACAGAATCAGGAAAAAAGGAGACAGAACAATTAAGATGTTTTGTGAGTTTGCTAACTGACATCAAATTAAAGGAAAACGATGGAATGTACAAGACAGATGAGAGAGATAAGGAGGGTGAGGGGTCCACTGTACCAATGCCACGGATAGGGACAGTGGAACCATCAGCAACCGTAACAGGAGATAACGAAGGAGATGACTGAATATGCGTAAATAAAGAGGATGTACCTGACATGTGATCGGTGGCAGCAGAGTCGATGACCCACGGTGTGGGAGGGGATGGACTAATGGAAAGACAAGCAGAAGAAGTACCTCGTTGAGCTAAAGAAGCAATAGGAAGAGATGCCTGTTGAGATGCCCTATACTGAAGGATCTGAGCATATTCCTCATCAGAAATGTCTTTAACCGCCTGAGATACTGGAAGTGTAGGAATATCTGGATCAGAAGTCACTGCATTGGCAAATTTGGGTGGACGGCCAACCAAATCCCAACATGTGTCTCTACTATGATTCTCCAATCCACAAAAGGAGCACTGACGAAAGGAGCCACGACGGCCACCCCGAGGGCCACTACCACGGCGACCACGGGAGAAACCACCACGAGCACCACTAAGTTGATCATCTCGATTTCGTGTAGGAATCTGTGTTACAAGGGCCGAATGCTCAGATGATGTAGACGAACTCGAGCCAGAAATATTGTCCTTGGTAGTGCTACGTGAGACACGAGAATACATTTCAGTGATGGTGGGGAGAGTAGCACTGGAAAGAATCTGAGATCGAACTGGTTCAAATTCTGGACGTAATCCAGCCAAGAACTTCATGACACCCATCTGCTCACGTTGCTTTTGCATTTCTTTCAGATCGATAGTCATTGGTAGGATAGTATTCATCTCCTCATAGAGGCGATTGAATGTGGCAAAATAATCTGTAACGGATTGCATGCCTTGCTGAAGTTGGAAGTACTCTACTGATAAATCATACATCCTGGTGAGATTACTCGAATATAATACACGAAGATACTCCCATATATCTTTGCATGTATCTAGATGAGTACAGAGATCAGCCACCTGAGGCTCCATCGAATTCCACAACAATGTTACAATCTGCGCATCAGCCTGAATCCAGTCGTCATACTTTTTATCATCTGTTGCCGGGGCGGGTTCCGTAAGGTGACGATGTTTTCCTTGTCCAGTTAGGGCTATTTTCACAGCTTTAGACCAATTTAAATAATTAGTTCCGTTCAACCTACGCGTTGTTAATGGTTGAGGTGTAGTCATCGACATTAGTACCCTCCAATTCAACAAGTAATAAACAGCTCGCACAAGGGAAACAAACCAACAATACAAACTGTAGGGCTTAAACGAAGAACATGAGAGTCATAACCAGACTTACGAACATTTGTAGTACTTTCATAGAACAATAACCTATAACCAGAAGCAGATCTGAAATCAACAGATTGAACATTGACCAAAAAACCAGCGGTGAACAGTAACCTCGATGAACAGTAACCGCGATGAACAGTACCGGCGGTGAACAGTGCGCGCGGTGAACAGTAACCGCGGATGAACAGTAACCGTTTTTTTTTTTTTTTGAAGACAGAAAGAAAAAGAATGTTTGAACAAAGCTTACGGAATTAATCTCCCATAACCTAGCTCTGATACCATGTTGTTGTTGGTAAAAGAATGAGAAGGCTTCACTATTGTGTTAGCCTCTCTTACTATTTATAATAAGCATTAGGAAAACCTTAGGAAACCCTAGGTATTACATAAATGACCTAAATACCCTTTAACAATCCATAACTATTTGAAGAGTTCAGGAACACGGGTTATCGCCAAATAAAGAGAGGAAAATCATTTGTCAATAAACTGTAGAAGTGAGAATGAGAACTTACAAGAACCATCCAATCCCGATACCACAACAAGGAAGCTGATTCTCTCTAAAAGGTCGCCCTTCAGTGACAGCATAACCTAGAATAGCAGGAATAGAAAAGGAGTTAAAAGCTAATGCAAAAAATAAAATGGTAGTCCTCTAAAGAAGTGCACATGGAACATTGGAACTATATCTATGAACAATATTAGTTTTCCATTGTCCGATAACATGCATGTTTGAGTAGTGGTAGAATGATTTTCACATGCATCACCAAAAACATTGAAGCACAGCAAGAACTTCAAAACTACGTCGCCTTGTTATTATCAGGCGACGGAGGACAAACACAAAACCAATAAAGCACAAGGAAAAAACCGATGTCAAAAATTTAGAATCCATAAAAACTCGTCCAAAATGATCATTCTCGTTTTCCTAAACTTTGAGGGGTACTTCTGTTAAAATATGCAAAAAACAGCAAACCATAAACACCGTACCCTCGTCTTCTTACAGTTACGTTAAATTGAAGATTTTGATTATGTATTTCAGTGAACACTAGATTCCTTCTTAACAAACTATATAGAGCATGTAATAAAGTGAAATCGCCAATGACAGCACCTGACAAAGCCAATAGCGCATCCAACGGGTGTGGAATAACAAACTAAAAGAACGACAGAAAATGGATTTATCTTTTCCTGATGCAACTGATCAATGTATCAACTAAAAGAACAAAGTAGGGATTTGTCTTTTCCTGATGCAATATATCAACTTTCCCAGCTATTTCTTTCATAAACATTAAATACATCAACATAACTTTTTTATAGTCAAACCAATAACAAGTTACAGAATAAACATTGGCCTGTTACGTGAATCGTCTTATTTCTTTTCGGCTAGATTCATCGCAACAAAAGTTATAACTCAACCAAGATATTCTAAATCTTCATCGATGAGTACATCAAGATATCATAATAAAAATTTCGAATCCAATCAAGAGTACCTGGAACGGTTTGATATCCGTGAGGATAATAATGAGGCGGAGCGCCAGAGAGGCCGGCAGGAGGCATGGGCTGAGGGAAACCGATGACATGATGAGACGGTGGAGGAGGAGAGACAGTAGGTTGAGGCTGATAATTTGCCACGCCTTGGAAGGTCCCGTAATAATAATTAGGCGGAAGCTGCTCGCTGACTGCCGTCGCGACGCCTCTGCTCTTCCCTCCGCCTTCTTCGGCCATCCTTGATAATAGGAATCGACGATCGAATTGGAAGGGTTGGGATTCAGGTGTTCAAAGCTACGTCGTTTAATTATTTCGTTGATAACCGATTCCGAATTGAAAGCACGTTCGCTGGTTTACCTGTGTCAAGCTGTTCCAATCCAAATTGTGGGTGGCTTTGTTGTAATAATCCAGTCAAATAATATGTAAATTAATTAATAAATATTTACACGTGACAACCCGTTCGGCACCCTTTCTTACAATTTTTAATGTTTGGAATTGTATTTTTTGGAGGAATGTGGATGATAAAAAAGCTCGTCGGCTCGGCTCGAAAAAAGCTCGAGCCGGGCCCGGCTCGGGCTCAGTTACAACGAGCCGAGGCTCGAGTCGAGCCTTATTTTTTTGGCCGAGCTTTGTTCGGCTTGACTCGAATCCAAAAAAGCTCGAGTGGAGCCTGAACTTTTTTCTTTAATTTATAGTACGTATAAACCGCACAAATTTAAAATTTTTTAAATAAAAAATATAGATTTGACATTGAAAAAAACAAAAAAATTGAGCCGGCCCGGGCTCGGCTCGATTCGGCCCGCTAAGACTCGGACTGAAAGCTCGAGCCGAGCCTTATTTTTTTTAACCGAGCTCGGCTCGGGCAAAAAAAGCTCGAGCCGAACCCGAGCTTTTTTTTGGGCTCGGGCCCGGCTCGGCTCGGTTCGGCTCGTTGACATAGCTATGTGTGGTTTTAAGAAAGGACTTTTTTTAAAAAATTTATGTGCAATATTATTTTATAAAAAATGCGCGATTAAAAATAAGATTGAAAAAAAAAATATGAAAACGAGAAACTGGGCCAAATGGGGATGATATAAATATGTTCTATTATTTCCCTCTTCTACTAAAAGAGGCAATCCGCAGTTTACTATTCATTCTTGACGTATTTTTGTTTCCTAATTTATCATCTCTCTTATAAGAAATTCCTTCAAAAAGGCGGAAAAAGGAAATTCTTCCAGCCTCAATTGTTGACTTTTATGACAAAAAAAAAAAAACAAACAGAAAACTATTAACTGTAGGCGGTGAAACAAAAATGTGATGACTTTTGCGTATCACATTAACCATAGGCGGTCAAAATTGTAGGCGCCTTTTGATAGTTTCAATAACTTTTGATTTTTTTGGGGTCGGTTAATTTTTGTAGTCGGTTGAAGAGATTAGTCTATTTATATGGGAGAACTAATGAAGAAAAATTTATTCAATTATAGAGAATTTGTTAACCTTTATTGCTGTTTACTGTAAGTCTATCGAAAAATTTATTTTAGTTTCTATTAGATATTAGATATATATTTTGCATGTTTAGTATTTCATTAAATAAAAATACAATTGTGTTTCATGTTTAAAATTTTTGTAAGTAGTTAGGTATAGTTAATTTTGTTTTTTTTTTTTTATGTTTAGCGTGTAAATACCATTATGTTGATCTATAAATCATGAAAATATTTATTTTACTCCATTATGTTTTTCAGCTTGTACGACTAAGTTTTGAAGCTTTGATATTGCAGCAGAACATAAACTTTGACTGTAAGTATTTATATGTAAAAGTTATTTTTGTTTATATTAGCATGTAAATACAATTATGTTAATCTATAAATCATGAAAATATTTATTTTACTCCATTATGTTTTCCATTATGTTTTTCAGCTTGTACGACTAAGTTTTGAAACTTTGATATTGCAGCAGAACATAAACTTTTACTATAAGTATTTATATGTAAAAGTTATTTTTGTTTATATTATTATTACTTTTGCATATTTAGTATTTCTTTAAATAAATATAATTGTGTTCGATTTTTGTAAGTAGTTAGGTATAGTTAATATTGTTTGTGTAGATTTAGTATTTCTCTATATTTCACAATAATGTTTATATTATTATTACTTTATTATTTCTTTAAATAGTTAATTTTGTTTGTGTAGATTTAGTATTTTTCTATGTTTACAATAAATTCTGAATCATATTAGGTTAATTTAATAAGCTTGTGAACATATCATTTTAGTATTATTATTGGGGTGAGTATCTTCCATTACAGTTAAAGAGTTGTGTGGAAACATTAAATTTTTACTAATTAAATTACAACAATTAATAATACTTACAAAAATTGAATGGGAAAGAAAATAATAATAAAAAAATTAGGAGAAACGTCTCCCCGTTCGCGCACGGGAAGAATGAAACTCCCCGTGCGCGCACGGGGAGTTTGGATCTCCCCGCGAGCGCACGGGGAGAAACGTCTCCCCGTGCGCGCACGGAGAGACACCACTCCCCGTGCGCGCACGAAACCCTTGTATTCTAATGAGAAAAAAAGAGAAATGAAAAATAAAATAAAAAAATAATATTTGACGTCTCCCCGTGCGCGCACTGAGCAGACACCACTCCCCCGTGCGCGCACGAAACCCCTTTTCTAAAAGGAGAAAAAAAAATTATTTCGATGTCGTACATCATAAAAACTCAAAATACCTTTCGGGGGCGTTGCCCCCGAACCCCCACAAGGGACGCTGCCCCTTCGACCCCCGCGACCTGGCCGGGCAGGTCGATCCCCGTCGAGGGCGTTGTCCTTGAACCTCTAGATTGGTGCATCTCGTCCATTCGGTCAAAAAAATATGTAACTTATTTCATATACTTCGATTTTTAACTTTTATTATGATTATGATTATGATTTTCTTTTGCTTGTTATATTTTTAGTCATTCTTAATTCTTTATATATTAAATTTGTTTTCAATCTTCTTTTCAATTGCAAGATATCATTCTCAAAGTAAAAATATCATAATTTTTAACATCAATTGAATTGTGCTATTTTCAGGTACAATATTTTTTTTTATTTTTTTATAAATTTTGTAAACTTCAATTTGCAGTTAACCTTTGTATTTTTTTCTCTAAAATTTTTATTATAGTATTTACCATTTAACTATTATTAACAAATTGTGGACTCTAATTTATATTTATTGTTCTCTTCTATACAGTGTCCAATTATTTTTTCTAGTGGTTATAGTTTACTACAGTAGTGCACTCTATCTTAGGTACGTTTCTCTAACTGAACTATTTAGATTTTTGTTCATAATATTATATGTTTATATAGTATTATAGTTATTTATTTATTTATAGTAACTTATAAATTTGTAATAAATTGCTGGTTCTCGAGTTTTCTTTGTGAATACTATTTTTTCTCTTTTTAAGGTATATTTTCAGTTATTGTTCACAAATTTTGATATTTTAAATTTTAGTTTTACCCTACGTATGTATATTTTAACATATGTAAGATTATTTTTTTGTACAGTTATGGTTCAAATTCAATTATTCCACAAAAATTGTTAGTATTGTAATAGACATTTTTGTACCATCTGGTGATGGAGAAGTTGATTCAACTATTCTACAACTTTATTTTATTTCAAAGTATAAAAATGTTAATAACATTCTTTAATTCTTTTAGTTCCTGTTGGTTACTTTGGACTCCAACTATTTGATATGGATACTTCGAGTGGTTTTGAAACAATGTCTCATCGCCAACAAGAAAATCAAAGGAATAGGTATCGACGAAAACGACTTCGAAGTGGTTGCAATGATCGTCGTAGGAGAATAGGTAATCCTCTATCATCTGAACATAATAATTCGAATGATGTACAAATGCAACAACCTATAATGAATCATGATTTTGAGGCTTCTACTTCAAACCAAGATATACCTCATATTTCCAATTTGACATTACCAAGTGGTTTTAATGTATTGAACATACCAACGACTGCATACATATTACCGACATGCAATAGTTGTAAATATTGTGGTGCAAGAAAAATTTATAGAGAAAGTAAAGGGTTTTGTTGTTCTGATGGGAAAGTACATATCTCTATGCCTGATCCACCCACTGAATTGTACAACTTGTTTACTTCTAAAGAATCTAAATATATGGCATTTAAAAAAATTGCACGAGGATATAATAACCACTTTGCTTTCACTTCATTTGGTGTCAAATACGATAAAGAGCTCTTTAAAGCATATCGAGGTATTTACACATTTAGAGTTCAAGGACAAGTATATCATTACGTAAACGAACTTATCCCACAGAACAATAAGCCTTCTTATATGCAGTTATATTTTTATGATACAAATAATGAGATTCAAAATCGTATGAAGATTTCAGAGAACTTTGATGAATGTACTTTAACTGTTCTAATTGAAATCTTGAAGGTAAATCCATATACTAGATTTTTCCGGTCTTTAACTAATATCACTAACTTACGAGATCATCAAATACATATAAGATGCGATCCAGACTTGATCAAAGAGTATTTAATACTCCTACCTCATCTGAAGTTGCTGCTATATGGGTCGAAAACGATGAAAATACTAATATTCGCTTTCGTGACATTACCATATACGGTCATTCTGGTGATTCACATAGAGTTCATTATTACTATGGTTGCTATGATCCTTTGCAATATCCTCTACTTTTTCCATACGGAGAATCCGGTTGGCATGAAGGCATTGAGAGGTGTAGAAGGACTGAACATTTCTCTGAATTTGTTCAATTTCCTAATACAGTTACCTCTGCAGCTGAATTTATTGAAAAGGAAAATCAAGGTTTGTAAATTTATGTTATTGTACATTCACCTAACTTTTGCATCGTCAATGTTCTAATTGAATGATAACTTCTTTTCTGCAGTGCTTAATGGAATGAAGAAACGATCACAGGTTTCTTGTCGAGAATATTATTCATATAAATTGCAAATTAGGCCTTCCGGTAAGTCTATTTTACTTCATAGTGGTAGATTGTTCCAGCAATATGTTGTAGATATGTATGTGAAGATTGAAACTGCACGGTTAGACTATTTTCGTAACAACCAAAGTCAAATTCGAGCTGAACTTTATCAAGGTATTGTAGATAGCGTTCAAAATGGAGAGACAAGAGGGTACAAAATTGGAAGAAAAATTATTTTACCTCAATCTTTTACATGTGGACCTAGATATATGTTAAGGAGATATATGGATGCAATGGCTATTGTACAGCGTTATGGAAAACCGGACATCTTCTTGACTATAACATGCAATCCAAATTGGCCGGAGATTAAACAAGAGCTAAAACACAATGATGAGATTCAAAATCGACCTGATCTAATTGTGCGTATATTTAGAGCAAAACTAGAAGAGTTGAAAAATGATTTATACCAAAAAAATATCCTAGGCCCAGTTGTTGCGCATATATATGTTATTGAATTTCAAAAAAAGGGACTTCCTCATGCACATCTATTGTTAATTTTTAAATACGGCTACAAAATTTGTTCTGCTCTAGATGTTGATAAGATAATTTGCTGTGAAATTCCTAATGAAAATGAACATCCTTATCTTCATTCTGTTATTGTTAAACATAATATGCATGGTCCTTGTGGACATCTTAATCCAAAAAACGTATGTATGGAAGGAAACAATAGTTGTAAAAATAAATATCCTAGAGATTATTGTAATTCTACTATATTCGGTGATAATTCATATCCTTTGTATAAACGTCGTGATAATGGTATTTCTATTAAAGTTAGAGGTCAAATGTTAGATAATCGATGGGTTGTACCGTAAAATCCTTATTTGAGCGCAAAATTTGACTGCCACATTAATGTTGAAGTATGGTCCTCTATTAAAGCTGTAAAGTATTTGTACAAATACGTGTATAAAGGACATGATCGTATTCATTTTTCAGTTTCCACAAATGAAACAGGAAAAGAAACCGACGAAATCTCATCTTATCAATCTGCTAGATGGATATCTCCACCTGAAGATATGTGGATGATTTTCTCGTTTAATTTGGCGGAAATTTATCCAACTGTTTATTCTTTACAGCTTCATATCGAAAATCATCAACAAGTAAGATATGACAACGAAGATGATTTATCTACTATTATTGACAATGAAAATACGAAAAGAACAATGTTGACAGAGTTTTTTGAGGTAAATAAAGCAAATGAATTTGCGCGTACATTGTTGTATCGAGATTTTCCAACCCATTTTGTTTGGAACTCAACTAAGAAGATTTGGACTCCCAGAAAAAAAAAATACGTTGTTATAGGACGAATTGTCGCAGCGAATCCATCTGAAGGAGAACGATATTTCCTACGCGTTCTTCTCAATCATATTCGAGGTCCAACATCATTTCATGATTTACGAACTTTGAACGGAGTAACTGTTACTACGTATCGAGAAGGAGCACTTTTACACAGTTTGTTAGGCGGAGACAATCATTGTGAAGAATGTCTGTCTGAAGCTATTATTTATAAAATGCCTACTTCTTTAAGACGTCTTTTTGCTACACTTCTTATGCTTTGCAACCCTGATCATCCAAAATTACTGTGGGATCAATTTAAAGTTTATATGATCGATGATTATGTATATGAAAATATACATTCAAGGGATGCTGAACTACGAGCTTTAGAAGACATCAATTCTATTTTAGAATCATCGGGTAAAAGCATAAATGACTATGAAATAGTATCATTCAGTGTACATATAGGTGAAAATGAAAGGTTGAGAAGAATGGTTGCAGATGAGACAACAAATTCGAATATAGAAGGAGGCTATGTCTATACATCAAGCTTAAATAATGACCAACAATTTGCGTATGATACAATTATGGAAAAAGTAAATTCCAAATCAAGTGGGATCTATTTCATCGATGGTCCAGGAGGAACGGGCAAAACTTTTTTATATAAAGCTCTACTAGCAGGTGTAAGGTCTCAAAATTTAATTGCTTTAGCTACAGCATCTTCTGGAGTATCTGCGTCTCTTTTACCTGGAGGTCGAACAGCTCATTCAAGATTTAAAATTCCTCTGGAAACAGTTGGTGAAGTTATCTGTTCTGTTAGTAAACAATCGGCTCTAGGGACTTTGTTAAAAATGTCTACATTAATACTTTGGGATGAAGCGCCTATGGTGAATCGTTGTGCCGTTGAAGCCGTCGATAAAATGCTCAGAGATATTACTGATTGTAATTTGCCTTTCGGTGGAAAAGTGGTCGTTTTAGGAGGAGATTTCAGACAAGTTTTACCAGTGATACCGAGAGGAAAAAAAGAAGACATAATGAAAGTTAGCTTAGTCTTCTCTAACTTATGGCCTTCGTATTCACATCTACCGTTGGTTGAGAACATGCGAGCAAAATTGGATCCCACATTTTCTGATTATTTGCTTAGAGTTGGAAATGGAACAGAGGAAGAACACATTTGTAACTGCATTCAGCTTCCGAGCAATATAATTGTACCATTTGAGGATGAAATTACATCTCTGAAAATTTTGATAAATCATGTTTTTCCAAATATAGAAGCATATGTTGATAATTTACATACGATGGGAAATCGAGTAATTCTTACGCCTAGAAATGAATGTGTTGATCATATTAACAGAATTTTACTTGATCAAATTCCTGGTACAATTTTCACATATTATAGCTTCGATGAAACAATTGACAAATCAGAACATAGCCTACAGGAAGATTTCTTGAACACTTTGACTCCAAATGGTATTCCGCCTCATGAATTGAAGCTTAAGATAAACTGTCCTGTGATGTTATTGCGGAATATCAATCCTTCTGAAGGCTTATGCAATGGAACACGCCTTACTTGTAGAAAATTTGATAAGAATGTAATTCTTGCTGAAATTACAACTGGTGAATATTGTGGAAAACATGTTTTTTTTACCAAGAATTCCTTTTATTATGATCAAACTTCAATTCATTTTAAAAGAACTCAATTCCCGATTAGACCATGTTTTGCAATGACGATAAATAAAGCACAAGGTCAAACACTTGATTACGTTGGTTTGTATCTTCCTGAACCAGTTTTCTGTCATGGTCAACTTTATGTAGCATTGTCAAGAGCTAAAACAAGCAAATCTTTAAAGGTTTTACTAAAACCATCAAGCGCTGACAATTTACACATTAGATGTACGAAGAATGTTGTCTACAGAGAAATTCTCTCATTCATTCATTTGTAGAAATATAACTTCTTCGTAAGTATTTGTCGCATATTTTAGTCGCTCATTGTTATAATTATATTACTGATTTTAGTTATTTCTTATTTCTATACTAACTAATTTCCATTTGGAATATTTCAGGCTTTATGATATTTGTGTATATTTTTCACACGTACTTGGATTTATGACAACACGGTACTCTAAAGTTACAACCATGATGGAAGTAACTATAGCTAAGAAAACTTCAAAAACTCTCATGCATATACTCTTGATAACAGGTTAGTTATTATTACTTTTTTGTCTAATCGTTATTAATGCATGGTATAAATTTTCCCATTAACCATAATTCGTTTTAATTTCAGCCATTTCCATTTTGTCTGTGAGCTTCTAATCATATTTATGGACTCTACATTTTTTTATTTCAAGATATTATCTGATTTTCCTGGTAAGCTCTCTGAATATTCAGGATCAATTTATGATGATATCTGAACAAATTTAGTTATAATCCGTATGCATTTTGTTCAAACTAATGGTGTTACCATCATTTTGCTGAGTTTGTTAGAATGAATCTATTCCTCACCTTTTATATTTTTGCTGCCACTCTATCAAATACCATATTTATGTATGTTTCTGAATTCAGAGTGAATCTTTTAAGGGCTATAATAATAAGAGTAGGGCTATAATAATAAGAGTAGAATAAACTCCATACCATGATGGTCTCTTTTCCTTCGACATCTTCTTTCCTGGAAGCTATCCCAATATTCCACTTGTATGTTTTAGATATTTTTGTGTCCAACCCATTTTACACTTTTTAATATGTCAATACATTGTCTTCCATTAATACTAACTTACTTTTTGTTGCAGCAAGTCCATTACCACTCTGGTGGACTTCGCATCAATCAAAACTTGTACAATTGTGGCAAAGAATGCCTAAGCCTTCTCAACACTTAAAGTGGTAGTCAAAAGTAGAAGTTGATCCATGATATATCAACTATGCTACATGTTACAAGGTCTACTTTTAAATGCTAAGCCCTATTTTAATAAGTCTAGACGTGCAAATATGAGTGGTTCAACGACAGGAGAAAAGTGTTTAATGGCATACAATGAGAATATTTTTATTCATTCTCTCTAAACAATAGTGTACAGTATGAGGCGGCCACCGAAGGTAAGATGAAATTGAGATCCTTCTATGTACTACTGTTATTATTAGACATTTCAATCCTTACATATTTTGGTAATTATTTTCAGTTTATTATTTCCTTTTGAGTAACGATTTCATTGTATACTGATTTAAGTTTTGTGTTGTGTTGCTCATAGCATTTCGAGGACTTTGTGATATGACATTCCTACAAGCATTCTCGTGATATTCTGATAGCATGTAAAGCCTATGTAGAAAGCACTCAATCGGGATGTCTTGTCAAAGGGATTGTTGAAGAAAGTGATAAGAGCTGCTCACATGATTTGAAGACCAATTTAGTATAGTTCATCACTACGTCAGTAAATACATTTTTTTCCAAATTAACACAAAAAATTGTCAAGAGTTCTTTTATTTAGCTCACATTCGTACCTGTTGGTAGGATATAAAATAAAATTTACATCATGTCCCATGCGAAGAGAGGATAGGAGGAAGAATGTGCTTTTATTACTTATGATTTTTGTCATCTAAGATTACAACTTTTTTGCAATTTGTCAATGTTATTGGGTTCCATTCGTCATTCAATTAATATTATGTTCTTTCGTTATTAATTCCTATTTTCATAACGTTTGATAATGAAGTTCAGTATCTATAATTCTTAACTCTGGAAAAACAAGTGCATGAAAAAATGTTACATTATGCATTAAATTCTTAAAAAGAATCCATCAAAAAATGAGATAAATATATATTTTTTTAAACGCTAATATTACCTTTGAAATGACATTGCCCGTGCATTGCACGGGCAATAGACTAGTCTTCTAGAAAAGTCTGTATAAAAGTATTTGTAGAAGCTAGATGTGGTACATTATGAGGTGTCGTCGATGCTATAGTAGGTTCTGTCACTAGTATAATAATAGCAAGTGCAATCGATGTAATATAAGGGACTGCTATTGGAGTAATGGGGAACATAGGTAGAACAACTAAAACTAGTATCCACGGCTTCCACGGCTAAAAAGGTCACCTTGCATGTACCCTTATCAGCAATACTAGTAGTGGTCTTAGTAGGAGGATGAAGCCGAGAGGGAGGAGGAACAACAATCTCGGGAGCGGGATGTGTCCTCGAAGTACACTGCTATTATGAGTGGTCTAAATATCTACAATAAAAGCAAAAAATTAGTCATTTCTCATATGCTACAAAAAATAGCCAATTTCGTGACAAAAAAAAAATGTTGTTTCAAATATTAAGATTTTGTTGCAAAAGTGATTTAGCGACGACAATACGTTTGTTGTGGGTATTGTCGCGCTATATGAGTCATAGAATATGTTGGGCAACGACTTTTAGTCATTCATCGCGTTAATGAAATCGTGACACTTTTTGCTTGACGTAGAAAATATGAAATAACGACACAATATCTGTAACTATAATGTTGTCGCAATGTATATATGTCGTGAAAAATTAGAAGGGCAACAAGTCGGTTTGTCGCAATAAATATTCCAACAAAGGTTTTACGAGAAATATGTTTGTTGCAAATATTAAGTCACAAAGTGTATTTTGCGACAAATTTCAGCAATTCATCGCATTAACAGAATTGCAACACCATTTATTTACCGGAGAAAATACGAAATAGCAACATGGTATTTGTAGCTATGATGCTATCGCATGCATATATGTTGTGAAAATATAACAGGATAATAAGATAATTTGTTGCAACAATTATTCCAATAAAGGTTTTACGAGAAAAATGTTTGTTGCAAATATTCTTTTAAATGTGTAATTTGCTATCTATTTTATTTTTCAACAACACATGCTCATAGTAATATATTTTTAATAACAAGTCATGTTTGTCGTGAAATATATTTTACAATGTGTTAGATATGTCACATAATGTATTTTAATATATTCAATATTTGTAGTACAATTTATAATTTAACAACTGTTTGTAATTAAATTTATTTTGCAACACAACGAGTTTATCGCGCCATTATTTGTGCAACGATGTATAGTCGTTGTCTAATTTATTTCGTGATTATTTATATACGTCACATTTTTTTTTTTTTTACAACATATAAAATTATTACACAAATTATTTTGTGACGATGAACATTTATTTAAATGTCAAGTTGTGCTCACAATTAAATTTATTCTGTTACACAAAGGGTTTGTCGCTTCAACTATATATAATTGTCGCCTAATTTATTATATATTTATTTATGTATGTCCACTACAACAAAATTCTGATTCCGCAACAAGATTTTCACGACATACAAAAGTTGTTGCAAGAAGAGATTTGACGTGAAATTTTTTTTAAATTTGTCGCAAAGATTGTGATGAAAAAGTACCAAAAAATATAAGGCGAAATAAAAAGTTGTTGTGATAAGTAGGGACAAATAATAAAGTATGTCGTCAAAATATGAGGGAAGCAAGGCGCCAAAATATTTTTGATAGGAAACTTATGGTGACAAACTTTTATTTCTTGCAACAAAGTGTTTGTGATGTAATAGGGTCTATATTTTGCGGAAAAAAAAAATATTTGTTGCTAAAAATTCTATAGTTTGAGGAAAAAATAGCTACAAGAATTATTTTTTTGAAAAGGTTTTTTACAATGCTCACCCATATAATATAGGTTCCAATGTTGTCATAGAGTAGAATGAAACGTGGCAATGCAGGCTACAAAAGCCCTCAAATGTATGTTGTTGTTAAGTTTTTGCAACGTACCTCTTCTGTTACTTTTATTTTATTTTGCAACATTCTTTGCTTGTTGTCTTAACTTCTTTTTGCAACCTTTTTTTAAAATTTTTTTTGTAACAAGTGTTTGGTTTTTGGTTTGGTTAAATTTTAATGCGTAATATAACTTTTTAAAAATTTTAATTATTTTTTACCAAAAGGAAATTTTTTATAATTAAAGCTTTATAAAAAATTCAAAAAAATAAAAATAAATCATTAGACAATTAAACTTTCAATCACATAATAACTTACAAAAAAGAACTATTTGGTCGAACCAATCCATAAAGAAAAATAGATATTTCAACACTTGAGCAAATAAATAAACAAATCATAATTCATATATTATTAGTAGGCGGTGGCATGTTGAACATTGTTGTTGATTCAGATTATTGTGAAGATGTGTCAACTTGACTTGATACGAACTTATGCATTTGTTGAGGGATTTTCAGATCATAGTGCATCAAAACAACTAAAACTTTGGATATTCTTGATGATGACCTTTACAGAGACATAACTATTGATGTAAAACTCTAGATATTCTTGACATCAGAGATTCTATTTTAAACATATAATTTTCAATTTCTTTCCTCGCAATAGAATTGTTAATATGATACACATTTATATAAAACTATAACTTACTTCATTAAATGAAAAGACTACTTCATTGTACAATTATTAATATAATTGATATCAAAATAGATAAAAAAAAAATCATATTACATCAGCCAAATAAATATAAATCAAGGTATTATCTACAAACTTGGTTACCTCCAAATCCAAAACAAATACAAATAAACTATAGTACTAGTAATTTCAAGGTCAAACTACTTAGAATGGTTCACCAAACTTGAGAAGAAGAAAATAGAACTAGAAATATGGAAGAAATAACAAAAAAACTCGCAGGACATCCAAATAACATTCTTGATTCCAAGATATGCTTCCAACTCATCATCAATATGTTCTTTGGTTAAATGAGAATTCCTGTAAAGAAAAACTCCACAACTTTAGACAAGTGTGCAATTTCATGCTTAATTTTGTAATGGAATTACCATTCT